>VZTT01020231.1:0-26527 GCA_013400855.1 Buphagus erythrorhynchus | reverse complement strand
CAGCTCCTGGCGTTGGCGTGGCAGGGCGAAGTTATCCTAGCGACTGTCCTTTTCCGAGCCAAAGGAGCGAGAGAGGCAGCGACTCCCAAACCTCTCCTTTACCTGACCCCTGGATATCGTGGTGTTTCCCACTCTTCCCCCCGCCACGAGAGAAACTGTCACTAGCCATCTGAGCTAGGGTGTTGCCGCAAATTCTTAGCATAACAATGGGGAAAATTCCACAGACAGAAAAGGGAAATACCCAGTCCCCAGCATTATCCACCCCAATTTTTTCCCATACCAGCATGCTACATCAAATTAAAACCTTTAAATTATGTGCATACATGCAGTTACAGATACAATTACATGCAGTTACAGGCACAATATCATAGGTACCCAACCCAACCCCCAACCCTGTGCTAAGTCAGAACTTGAGCTGTAGCTGCAAGTAGTCACGTGTGAGACAGGTAAGGTTCAGTGAAGGCACCAGCTGAGTACAGAGCAGTGCAAAAACTGTGTGGGAGTGCTGTGTGCACACCTGCATATTAGACTAAATTTGGTTATATTGTGTTGAAAGGGGCTTGAGGCACCTGTGCAACCTCCTAGAACTTCTAAGTCGTTAAAATTAGCAGTAGGATGGGAGAAGGTTATTATAAAACTGTCTGCAAATGAGCACCAGCATTGTTAAGGACTAAACTTTGTTCACCCTGTGACAGTTCTCTGTTTCATCTTTCTCACTGAGCTAGACATCATGGCCAACACTGTAGGGTTTTTCTGGCTTTTTACTATTTCTACATTATTTCTTGTTTTCTACATCATAGTTAATATTTAAATATTCTGTAAATGGTTTTCTATTTGAAAAGAGTTTTTGCTGATCATGTCCTGAAATTTTGGGTTGATATTACAATTTTGTGAGATGAAAGTGAGTAGAATATCCCTACATTTGAAATTCAAGAAGGCGGGCTTTGGCCCCAGAGAGAGAATGAAGTGGATATGACAACAGCTTTATAGAAGGGATGTTAAAGGTGAAGTGGATGTGATACCTGTGGGCATTATCTGTGGTGTAAAAAGAAACTAGAATTATTCAATTAATGGTGATTTGAGCTTTTAATCAATATTCTAGAGGTAGAAAAGAGCTATTTTAGTAATGAAGAGGTTAGCAGTTCTTAATTGCAAGATGTACTACAAGGACACAATAGATTGGAGGCATTGAAAGGAATATTTAATTGTGTTACTTTACAGCTTTGCTGACTTTGGGTAATACAAACTGCTATGTTGAATGATTGTCAAGGTACTGTGGGATATTTTAATAAACTTAAAACCGTTGTTTTAAATTAGTATTAAAATCTTGAGATCTCCAATAAAAGCTCTTTTAATTAACACCTCAGTCAGCACAGCATTTCTTTTTTAAAATATGTTAAAAGAAATTTAAATTGTGCTCTTCCAGAAAACCCCAGGGAAAAAATATATATAAATATAACATACTTAACTTTATCAGAAAAATGTAAATTTATGTCTTGATCCAAAATAATTGTCTGGAATTTTTTTCGTAAATTACAAAGCACGAACTTGGACAAACTTTATTGCAAAAATGTATGAGGCACTGGACTTAAGGTAACTTTACAGAATCACAAAATCAACTAGATTGGAAAATACCTTTGAGGTCATCAAGTCCAGCCTAGGACAGAATACCACCTTGTCAACTTGGTGGCACTGATACCAAGCACCACATCCTGTATTTTCTTAAAATTTTTTCACCTTTAGGGACAGTGACTCCACTACCTCTCTGAGCAGCCCATTCTAGTGCCCAATTACCCTTTCTGTAAAAAAATTCCTCCTAATATTTAGCCTAGACCTCCCCTAGGCAGCTTAAGACTTTGTCCTCTTGTCCTGTTTTTAATTGTGTGGGAGAAGAAACCAAGCACCACATCGCCACAGTCTCCTTTCAGGGAGTTGTAGATAGTGGTAAGGTCTCCCCTGAGCTGCCTCTTCTCCAGGCTAAACACCCCCAGGTCCCTCAGCTGCTCCTCATATGACTTTAATAGTTTTTAGTATGATTATTACATTGATTACATAGAGTACTCCATGAACTGGCACCCTTTGGAGAAGCACATTATCCCAGGATGTTTTGCATAGCCACAGCTGAGGAAGAGGTCACCCACTGCAGGCTTTTGTGCAACAGCTGCTGTTGCAGAGGGGATACAGAGAAGGGGTTTAGTTATCTTGGAGGAGTTGATGCAATTAGTTTGAGAGAAGAATTAGCCATTTGGCACAGACCATGTGGTTGTGTATTGTGTGAAGCAATCACAGGCCACTATGGGTGAAGCTGCTTCTGTTTATGAGGCGATAAGCACAGCATAGTGGGAAGAGATGACTAAACCCTTACTTTTGGCTGTCTGCTCCTTCAGCACCAAGTACAAATTGAAAAAGTTAGCCTGAAAACCACATATATAAAAGGTAGACAATCTATCCCAAGTGCTTACTGTTTTATCAGAAGTAGGTAATACAGAAATCATTTTTATTTATGGATAAGTATTTCTGGATCACTGTTGTAAATCCAGGAATCTATTATCCCAAACCTGAATGAATTATTTCTATCACTTGATACTGTTTTCCTTTTTTAAAAACACAGTGACAATCTTTAGGTCATCATGCTTATGCTGGATAATTGTAGAAAATAAATATCCATCCCTTAAAAGTATTGGAAAGTGCTACGCAGTTGGTTGTTGGTTTTGTTGGCTGTTTTTTGGTAGGGATGAGAAGTAAAGAGAAAAAGTCTACAGGCACTTTCTGGATAGTGTGGTTTACTTCTTTCTTATTATTTTTTCCATCTTCCTGGTCTTGTGGCTGCCCAAAGTGCAGGCACATCAGGACAGGAGGGTCCTTGCTTGGCCTGCTTCCCCACTCTTGGGATGGTTTGAGGTTATCTTGCTGTGGCATTGAGGCAGAGCTGGGTTCCAGGGCTAAATGTGGTGGGACCTGAGGAAGCATGTGATTGTTCTGAGGCTTTGACAGGATTTGCACCAAGCCTTGTGCCTAGTGAAGGGGAGATTGGTCATCTTGAGTTAAGGCTTTGAAACCTTTGTTGTACATGTTTTCCTCCCACCCTGGACCTCCAAGATCTGTGCTTGTCCCGGGTGTACTGTGCTGTCTTCTGTGTGAGGCCATGTCCATGAGTCCTGCTGGCACGCATCTGTCCTTGCTCACTTGTCATCTCATCTGGCTAATTCCTTGGGAGGGGACAGTAGAGTCCTGCCTCTGCCTTGTCTGCCCTGCTGGCAGTGATTCAGCCCTGGGGGTGGCTCAGTGCCCTTCAGGGCTCACAGGCTCTGATTCGGGGCTCAGCAGAGGTTTTGCACCTCTTGAATCCTGTTTTTTTCTGGTACCCCATGTGCTCCCTCCTCAGAGGAGAGGAGTTTGGGGTCAAGAATGATGCATATCAGTGTGTGTGGTGAGGCTGAGCAGCGGTGGCACTGAGAGCTGCACCATGCCATGCTGATGCCAAGGGGACTGTCCGTGCCCATGTTCCGGAGCAGTTTTCACCACCTTGGTGTCATCACATTTTATTTTGAGAATTTTGAGGGGTGGGGAGAAGAATTCATATTCTGATATTCAGGTACCAGTAGATAGTTCTAAGTGAATGTGGAATGAAAACTGTATTTCTCTCTAATTTTAGACTGAGGCATCAGCATCAATCTAGCCAACAATCAAGAAAAATTCGATTTTAGACAGTCAGGAATGGGGCATAAAGTATTGTTCATTGTTAATTTTTTTTTGCTTTTTCTTCCTATGTTGTTATGTGTAATATTTATACTTAATAAGCTACATTTTGTAGTGACAATATACTTTGTAAATATCTCAGAAGACTATAGAATATTTTCATGAAGTTAGTGTTCCAGTTTAAATGTTACCATTTGTACAGATTGTTTAACTTCTTGTTTCTCCCTTAACTCACTGTTAGTCTGAATGGCTGGCTGCTTGTGCATAAGTGCTTGTGCATCAGTTTAAGGTTGAGGGAAGCATTATATTCATTGTGACTTTTAAAATCTTTGTTAGTGCACTCTTCTGCTACTTAATGGGCATAATAATGTCAGCAGCACTGTGCCAACAAATCATCCTATTTATGCATTCATTACAGCATTGCTGTTATTCATATATTCAATACCTAATTTTCTTTTCCCATCATGCCTTCACAATCTCTGACACATCTATTTTGTTTCCCTTATACTTTCTTTGTTACATGAAAATCATATATCATCAGATATCATCAGCTGAAATCTGGTTTCTTACAGCAAATTTTTAACCTTTGAGCTTTACTGTTCAGTTCAGCTTGCACTGTATTCTTAAATCTGCTTGATTAGTCATGAGCATTTGTGAATGTGTGCTTGTATTGTCAAGCACTGATTCTCAAGCAAGTTGGTATTTTAATATCCAACTTAAATTATGCTTGGGATCTCTCTTGCTATTCCTCTCTCACCCTTCTCACCCTTCCCTTCCTGAGGTAGAATTTATTTTCTAATCAGCTTTCTTGGAGCCCAAGATTTCACTTTTAAAGAGTTTAACAGATCTGTATGCAGTCTTGCTTGAGCTTTTAAAAAACAAGAGATCAGGGAATCATCAGAAGTCTAACTTACTGTAACTACTCTTTTAACAGTTGAAAATAATTTGTATATTTCTTCTCCTGCAAGAGAATTGAGAATTCCAAATACTATACTGAGAATATATGGCAGAACCATCCAGAAATTGCAAGAATGTATGTGTACATTCAAAAGTACACATACATTTGTGTATTAATTGTTATCCAGAGGTTTTGCCAAACACTGTCTATACCATCATTTTAGTGAACATTAGAGATTTGGAGGCTAGAGTTTTTTATCAAGAGCATCTATTTGCAGTAACCCTTCTAGAAAAACAACCTTTAATTATAAGAAATTATTTCAACTGATGCAAAGCAGGCTTTCTATATGAGCATTTTTAGTGAGGGCCAGGTAATTTAAAATTGTAATTATAATTTTGTTGATATATTCACCTATGTGTTGATCTATTCACCTATCTGCATCAGAAGAGTGCTAATCTCCGGTGTGTTAGACTGCATGATGTGTGTATAAGGTCATGCATGACTTTTCTTAGGAGGAAAAGTCATCCCTCCAAAGCTCTAAACTTCCAGGACAAGTGATGCAAAGGAAGTTCTTGAAATAAAGATAAAGTATACAGCATGATCTTTTGGCAACAAAATTTTAATGTTCAGCTCTAGGATTGTCAGTTTTCTGAGTACAGTCATGTGTCAATGGCTTCTTAGCCAGTCAACAGTGAAGATTCAGAAAGTCTTAACATCATGGTATAAGATTATCACAGTCCCTGATTATTGCATGAGTACTGCATATTGTTAGCTGTGTTTCTGCTTATCCTTTCACATATCTAGGTATACTGCAGTAATATCTGTACCAAATAATTTAGTGGATAATCTTAATTAAGATTAAGAATAATAATTAAGATTAAGAATAGAATTAGGAGATTCAGGGATATATGTGCAGTACTGGTCTAGCTCAGTGCAACTGTTGAAAACAGTAAGGCATATCTTACAAGTTTCCTGAAGCTAATGTTCATGAAGCCACCTGCTTCATGGCTCCTTCAGAAGCAATCTGACTGAACCCTCACCAAATACCCTCAATAGAACTGTGTCGTAAGAAGAAACATTGTCTTGTATAAAAAATGCTAAGAAAGGCATCAGTAACTGATCTGTTTTCATAGTGATTGTAATTTTATTTTATGGTTTGTAGAGAAATTGTTAGTGGAGCCTGCAATGAATCCATGTTGTTTAGCATATTCTGAAGTAATGCTAAAGGTATGCTAGTTAAGTGACAAAATGTCATCATGACATTAAGTTATTGAAAGTGGTAGTGATAACTCTGTGGAGGGTTGTGAAGTTCACTAGCTGGACATTAATACAGCACAGAAAATTCACTATAGATAAATGTTAATGAAAGCATATTAAAAAAAACTTTTTTTTTTTTTTTTTAATCTCTTAACAGGGCAATTGACTTGTCAGCAATGAGATTCTGGGATTATAATAATAAATTTGATGAAAACCTCAGCAGTGCCCAAGAGCTAGATGCACATCTGCTTGTTTGAATGCATGCAGTCCCCTTCAAGCCCAGAGGCCTCCTATTAAAAAAAGTGCACAAAAATTCACAAAAAACTAGAAGAGAACTCAGGCATCTAACTACATTATCTGTGTACATTTTAGACTTTTCATACACAGAAGACAATATTTCAAATCCTGAACCAGATTTGGAATTGTTAAATTGTCATGCACTTAGGCAATATCATTGGTGATGA
Source organism: Buphagus erythrorhynchus (assembly GCA_013400855.1). Taxonomy (NCBI): domain Eukaryota; kingdom Metazoa; phylum Chordata; class Aves; order Passeriformes; family Sturnidae; genus Buphagus; species Buphagus erythrorhynchus. Next base: position 20,209 of record VZTT01020231.1, on the reverse strand, counting down.
GATTTTTTCTGCTTTGAAATCTTTGCACCAAATACACCTTGAACACTTCCTGTAGCAATACAAATTGAAAAACTATTTGTTGGTCTAGTACAGGAATTTTAAAAATTGTTAATTAGAACTGGGATTCCAATTTGTTGACCTTCTGTTTAGTAGTAGTAATCAAATATGATGACAACCCTCTTAATGTGCAGTCTTTGTAGATTTACTTCCATCACATGTAAAGTAATACCTGTAAAGCCCCCCAAAAGTGGCTTGACAAACCTCTTAAAGGGGCTTACAGTTTTTTCATGTGCTTGGAGTTAGATGCATGGGAGAAATGCTGGCAAGACATCCTCAAGCAACAAAAAAAAAAAATTAATGGCAACTTCAGGAAAGCAGAGAACTCTGGCAAAAGTTTAAAGCAACAATCAACATAAAATGCTTCACAAAGTATTAACTTGATGTCCCATTCAACTTAGTGGGCTCCATGTCCATCCAGTTTTAAGTTTCTCAAAACTCCAGGAAGAGGAAATTAGAAGAAAGAGAGAAAGACAGAAATGCTGTAGAAAAGAACAAACACTCCTGGTTCCAGTGGTGTTCAGTTGATCAGAAGTCCAACAGGAAGTAGACTCAAGACCTGTGCTTGCCTCATGTCCTGGCTAAACTACTCTTTGGCTTTCCTACACCCTTTCCCCAGGTGGGACTTGCCTCATCTAACCACTCTGGGGCAAGACTGGGGCTTCAGGGGCAGGCGTGGAGTATTGCCTGTGTCATGCCCAGGAACTAGTGGCCAATGTAGGTCTGGGACACAGGCCCGGGGTGGGATGTGCACCACAGGGCATTGCCTCACCAAAGGCAAGGCCCAACCTACCCTTTTCATGTGCCTGAAATGTTCCAGCCAGCAATCTGCCCAGTCTCGTGGATATCCTCTCCAGCATTTATTTGGAGCTGAGCTCATTGCAGCTCGCCTTACCTGCTTTTTACTGCTTTGGCAATTAGTTTAAGGTCTTCTGTAGTGTATAAAAAAATTTCTCTTGCAAAATTGTAGAGCCATAGGATGGTTTGGGTTGGAAGGGACCTTAAAAATCATCTAGTTCCAGCCCTTTCTACAATGGAGGGACTACATCAGTGGACAAAGAAAGGGCTACAGGTGTCATCTCTCTGGACTCTGGTAAAGCTTTTGACAGGGTCCCCTACAACATCCTTTTCTCTAAATTGGAGAGAGATGGATTGGGTAGGTAGACTGATGGATGAGGAAGTGGGTGAACAGTCACTACCAGAGGGTAGTGGCTCAGTGAGGGTCAATGGCTCAGTGTTTCAATGGGAGTCAGTGGCAAGTAGTGCCCTAAGTGGTCTCTACTGAGAGCAGTGTTATTTAACATCTTCAGTCATGACACAGACAAAGGGGTCAAGAGCACCCGCAGCAGATTTGCAGATGACTCCAAGCTGAGTGGTGGGATGACACTCCTAAAGGATGTGATGTCATTCAGAGGGACCTGGATGAGCTCAAGAAGTAAACCTGTGGAGGCCTCATGAGGTTGAACAAGGCCAAGTGGAGGGGGGCTGGACTAAATGACCCTTAAAAAGTCCCTTCCAATTAAATTATTCCATGATTATGAAAATAAATAAATAAAAAACCCTGCGGTTTTTATGTCTTTCTATGTATGATGGGCTTTCAGCTCAAATATCATAGCTAAATTTTGCCCAGAGTAGTTAACATTTTCTTAAATTCAGTTTCACCTATTTTTCCAATTAAATTTAGGTGTTCTTCATTACACAGTTTGATGGGCTTGAAATGAACTAGAAAAAAATGTGATCTGCTAGTAGGTGAGGTAAATGCTACCATATGCTTTCTTTCTTAAACATTTTTTTTAAGCTGTTTGCTCATATTTATATGAGATCCTAGGAATCCTTTGGTAAAATGCATCATCATAAAGCTGTTGAAATAGGTTGTACATTTGCCACCTATTAAAGTAAATATAATGGTTTTGAGGCAAGACCTTCAGGGTGATTTATAAACTTGTTTGTGGCAATAAACTGTGAAGTTTCAAGGTACCGCACAAATTTTCTTACTCAGCACTGCATTTGTCAAAGGGTCAATCCTGTTGAGTTTATTTACTCCCTTCTGTCTGACCTTTTTGTGACATTCTTTCGCTGTGCATAAAATGGGTACAGTCTGCTAAACATCTATTTGCAAACAATATAATCAGGTTGTTAGAACACTTACTGTTAAATTAAAATACTATAGTACTACAAAAAAGCCCTCAAAATGCTTCACTGCCTTCAATACAAAGGAAAAGTGTACAAAAGGTGTTATGGATGACAAGAAACTGTGGTCTTTGACCTCATAAACTGGTTAATTAAAAGCATGGCCGCCACTTCATAGTTGATGTGCTGTCTTCGAAAAAGGCCCTATAAATTTGAAATGTCAAGGTTATATCCTGTCTAGAACTCCAGTCAATGGAAGAGAACTTCAGCAATTTGTCAGGCAGAGGGAGCTTTTCTTATTCTCAGCTTCTGAGAAACATAGCCCAAATCTGTTACAGTTTGGAAGATGGTGGGATTAAATATTTATGAAACACTTAGGCATTTCTGTTTCTTTTCAGTTGTTCACTGACCATCTTGTAATATGCCTGAGTAGTTGTCAACACAAACCGATCTTTGACATTCCAGAGTTTTGATCTTTCACCAAAGTCAGTCATATCAACATCTGTTTCAAGAATTCTTTGCCAACTTACCTTGTTGTTCTTGTCAAAACTTCATGCTGTGCAAAGTGAGTAGCACTTTTTGGATTGTGTTTGTGGTTTCTGTGTTGCCTCTGCTGGGTGAGCATGGGTTCACAGATAGAATGGGATCCCTGAGAGTAAGTCTTATCAAGCAGCTTGGTTGTAACTCTGTCATCATAGGGATCCTTCAGGGGAGCATTAACCCTCTTCTGTAGGAATCAGTGAAGGGGCGTGCCAGCTATTCTCAGGACTTCACTGACCACTAAGAAAGAAAGAAAGAAGCTGCTCATGGAGTATGGAAAGCAAGGTACAAACTCTTGCCACTCTTTTTGTTTATAAGAAAAGAAGAAGTTAAAAAAACCCCATTCCTCTAGAGGTGCACCTACTTTTCAATTGAAGTGGTGCTGCTGGAGTTACTAGGAGAGTCCAATGGGCTTCCCCTGAACAGTTAAATGCTAGACAGGAAGTCATAAAACGCCACCTGGTTTAAAGCAAATTGTCTGGCGGATGTGGTGAAATGCTAAAGTCAAAAGGTGTAGGACACTGAATTGTAGTTGGCTGTAGGGTCTTCCATCAGCAATTCAACTTGCAATAGTACCAAAACTATCAATACAAAATTAATGCATAATTTAATTTGCTCAGCTATGCACCATGCATAGCTGAGCAAATGTTGAATTTAATTTTTTTATTTTTCTGTTAATGATGGGTAAAGTCATTAATGATTTGGTGGAGAAACTGTAATGGTTTGAGGTTCACTGAATAGTTATGTGATGCTTTTTAACAATAAGTGGCGTTTGTGATCTAGTCCTCTGGTATATGCAGATAATAAAACTTTATTTGGGAATTTGCCATTTTCAAGCTTAGAGGATTAAAGAATGAGTAGCACTTCATTTGTGAAAGCTTGTTCAAAAATCAGAAGTATTTCATTGATGGAGCAAGCAGTTACCCTAAAGTGTAATCAGTCATTTAGATAAATTCCTTCTAGAGAAAGTTAAAACTTCCTTCTAATGTAGTTTGTGCTTACAGACACAAGTTTAATACATGTCTTAACACCTTGAGAGTGGATTACAATTAATGTAAAAGCAGAAATATAAAACCATTTGTTCATTTTCACACAGAAAACACCCAAAACAGAAGAAAGAGCAAGAGTCACTATTGTCATCTGGCTGTATCTTAGTTGACTCTTATTCTGATTGCTCTTTGAATTAATTTTTATAAAATCTCCTATTCAATGAGCTCAGGAGATGCAGAGAAAAATACTTTTTCTCCTCTCCACAGTTACAAGACTTCAGCAAGTGATTTTATGAGGGCCAAATAATAAATAGTGCCAAGCAGCAAATGAGTTTTTTACAGTCCCTTTTTATCTTTATGTTTTCCTCTCTTTTTATTTGTTACGGTTTACAATTTGCACGAGAGAAATTAGATACTAAATTTTGCCATGGAACCTAAATAAATGAACAATGCTCAGTTTAATTCTGCATGGGAAAGAAGTATGATCATGAATAAAGAGTGCAGGTAGGCAGGAGGCAAATCAGAACCCAAGGCAACAAAGGCCAGCCACAATGGTTGCGGCAGGGAAAACTAGTAAGGCTGGTCCTGGAAAGTATGCATTCAACCATCCATCCATACTCATGGAAGAAAAATACTGCATTTTCACGGACTTGTTCCAAACACATTTCTTATCTGTGTATGACACTGGTGATTTTACTAATAATCTCACAGGACAGCCCAGTTATCCTTAGAGTGAAGGAGGCTCTGTGAGTTGATAGTAAATTTTTGTTTTTGCGTTATATTGTTTTTTTTCCAATTGTGCAGTTTTTGGTGGAGCAAAAAAACTTTTCATTAAGGAAGTAGCTCATAACCTGTGTATGATGACTTTTAAGATAAACATAATCATAATCATTAACAGCTGTTATATATTGTGAAATGTTTGATGTGTTCAGTTTTTTGCTTCTGTCTTGTTACAACCAGAACATTAAAAAAAAATTCGAACTCTAGACAACAAAATGTTTTAGTTTAGTACTGTAGGAAACTGCTGTTTGAGAAAACTGAGATCAAAGGGAGAGAACTGGGATTTCAACAGCATTCTGTCCTTCTAACATTTAGGTTAATTTGAATGACATTGGTGTTTGACGTTTTTCTGGTCATAAGCACATATTTATTACCTCTCAAAGCAGTGACATTTTCTTTGTGACTGAAAGGTGTGAGATGATTTGCCAGGTGTCAGAAGTGTATACTTCTTTATTCTTGTTGTCGTGATCCACTGTGGGGAACTGCGAGGAGTTCTTTTAATAATGGATGGTCAGGAGCAAAATTAAACCAAACGAGGCAAATGTTGCATCTGAGAACCATTTACTGGTAATGAGAGAGCCAGGAGTTATCTTCCAAAGAGGGATAGAGAAGACACAGCAAGAGGAAGAAAACTGGAATAGAGGGAGAGGGAGAAAGAGGCCATTAACCCTGGAGGTCAGGGAGTGCTGTCAGTGTCCATGAGGCAGGGGCTGCTCATGCTGCTTGCCTGTGCGTAGCTCTGTGGTGACCAGACACAAGGTGAGGGATGCTTGGACAGAAGGGCCAGGAGCCTGGATGGGGTGGTGGTGAGGATCACGGTGGTGGGCAGGCTTGGAGGCAGGCAGGGATGGACATGGGCTCAGGCAGGGATGGAGCAGGCAGGGCGCTGGTTAGGGACACAGGGAGCTGGGCAGACACAAGGGTGAGCAAGAGCCAGCGAGGGCAGGAGAGCCAAAAGGCAGGCTGGGGCCAGGACAAAAGTGTAAGACGCAAAAAGCCCCGACTCAAAAGCAAGTTTTGACAAGCAAGTCTCAAAAAGCAAGTCTCAGAAAGACTCCTCAAATCACCAAATCTCAAAAGCCAAAAGTCCTCACTCATAGGGCAAGTTCAAAAAGCCCCCAAAGAGTCAAAAGGCAAAGGACAGAACAGCCCGCCAGAGCTTCTGGTGCAGTTACTTTCTATGCCCCTGGTTCCTCCCCAAATCCATCTGTTGACAGGAGACCACTGGCCCAGTCCAGCGTTCCACTGCAGTCCAGTGGTAGAGAAGAGACCTTTTGCCATCTGACTGCAGAGTGTCTCTGCAGTACGGTGTCTGCGGTGTTCCCCTGCTGACTGTCTGTCCCCTGCAAGACATGAAATGGTGCCAGGCAAAGTCTCCCCAGAGACAAGGCTTTCCTCCATCTTCTAGCTACCTCCTGAACATGGCACATGAGCAACCTTTCCCCCACATGCCTCTGACAGCCATTGCTGAGGCATAATAAAGCTGAATTGGCTCCTCATACTTGGGCAGAAACTTTACTTTTATATTTTTTTCCTTTTCTTTCATAATTATTGTGCTAGAACAATCCAGGATCATTTGCAAATTTTGTACTGTTTTGATTGAATTTCCTTTCAAATAGCTAGATTAATTGAAGACTTTTTTGTACTTTTACTCTTTCTTTTCATGCTCCCTTTACCTTTGCCAAAATTATTCTCAGGAGCTTCTTCCACTGCTTTTCACCTGTCCAAGGAAGTGCCTACTGCTATTCACATACAGTAAGAAAACAAGAACTTACACAAAGCAAAAATAATTAGTAGGATCCAAAGAACAGTGTCATTGCATTGATGCTACATTTTGACACTGAAGTATTTAATTTTCATTTTCAATTTTCTGATATTTGCGGGTAATTATAGTTAAATGGCTGTGACAATACACATAATTAATTTTTCTTCCTTCATTTCATGACCCCCTTCTCTACATTCATACTCTGCTCACTGCCTGAATTTACTTGCAGCACTTTCCTGTTTTATTAATTATTAAAAGAATGGTGCTGCATAAAATATTGAAATGTTGGCTGACATTAATTTTTTAAATGTACTCAGACCAAGAGAGATATTACCAGAAATAATTTCTAGATTTTTTTCTTCTCTAAATACAAAAAAATTACAATGCCTGAAAATTAACTGGGAATGCATAGTCATTTTACGAAGTGACATGAATAGCCTATATGATTTGTATTTAAATGTAAATATTTTTCAATAACTTAGTGGCAATATTAAATTATTTAGTTCCTTAGTTATAGGTCAAATCATGCAATTTGAGAAACTAAGACCATAACCAGATGGTATTTCAATTATTTTTTGCAGAATACATGCCCAGATATTCCTAAGTCAGTCTCATCTTCTGTAATGTCTTACCTATGAGGATTTTCCTTTCCTTACACTTTTACTGTCTGTTAGCTCTTAGTTTTTTGGACCTGTGGATCTGTCTCATGCTGTATTCTTTTGCAGGAGTTAAAACTGTTCCTTTTAGGTTAGAACTACAGCTTGTCTGCACTTGGACTTCATTTTAGTTACCTTTTTTAACCAAAGACCAATCTATTCTGCATCCTGTAAGGTTAGCAAGGACTCCTCGTTGGTGATTGGGGTTTTTTGTTTTGTTTTGTTTGGTTTTTTTTCCCTTCTTGTGTTTGTAAATATTCATACAAGAAACAAAGGGGATTATACATGTCCCTTGGGGTCGGTACTGGGGCCTATACTGTACAACTGTGACAGAGAGTGTGGCATCAAGAGCACTGTCAGCAAGCTCCCTGATGACACCAGAGTGTGTGGGGCAGGGACATGCCAGAGGGAAGGGATGCCAGCCAGAGGGACCTTGGACAGGCTTGAAAAGTGAACTTCAAGAAGTGCAAAGTCCTGCACTCAGGTCATGGCAATTCAAGTCACACCCACAGGTTGGGCAGAGAAGTGACACAGAGCAGCCCTGTAGGGCAAGATTTGGGGGGGTGATGGTTGATGGAAAATTCCACATGAGCCAGCAGTGTATGCTCACAGCCCACAAAGCCAACTGTGTCCTGGGCTGCACCAAAAGCAGCGTGGCCAGCAGGGCAGGGAGGGGATTCTGCCCCTCTGCTCTGATCTGTTCTGCTCTGCTCTGGTGAGACCCCACTGCAGAGCTGTGTCCAGCTCTGGGGTCCCCAACATGAGAAGGACATGGAACTGTTGGAGCAAGTCCAGAGGAGGGTCATGAAGTCAATAAAGGGACTGGAGCACATCCCCTACACAGCCAGGCTGAGACAGCTGGGGCTGCTCAGCCTGGAGAAGGGAAGGTTGTGTGGAGACCTCATGGCAACCTTGCAGGAGCTGAAGGGGCCTGTAGGGAAGCTGGAGAGGGATTCTTCATCAGGAACTGCAGTGACAGGACAAGGAGTAATGGGTACAAACTGAAAGAGGGGAAATTAAGGTTTGATATTAGGAAGAAATTCTTCACTGTGACAATGGTAATATGCTGGAACAGGTTGCCAGAGAAGGTTATGGATGCCTCAAGGCTGAAGCCTTAAGGCCGGTTTGGATGAGGCCTTGAGGTATCTGGTCTAGAGGGAGGTGTCACTTCCCATCGCAGGGGTGTTTGGGACTACACAAACTTTAAGGTCTCTTCCACCTTAACATGAATGAATCCTTAACATTCCATGATTCTGTAGTTAAGAATTCAAAGTGTGCAGATGGGCATAAGCATCTGAAGTAATGTTCAAAAACATTGTTTACTTTGGTGGTATTTCTAAATGACTGAATTTTGCAGGTGTTTCAGCTACCTTATTTAACAATCAAAAGAGAAGACAATTTAATTTGACTTGACTAGAAGTGGCAAGTGCTAAACTGTTGAATTCTCTTAGCATCCTTGAGAAGATGCCAAAATTTTGACTTCTTACAAAAACTGCAATGTGGGATCTCTGGTAAACACTCTTCAGAAACTATTGCGTAAGCAGAAAAAACAAGGGTCTGTTGTCAATAGTGTTATAGAAGAAATTATGTGCTAAAGAGGTCACTGAAAACTATTTTGTGTTTTTGTTTAGAGTTTGATTTCATAGTGTATTAAAGAGAGAAGTACGTAGCCTAACTAGTGATTAGTTAGTTGTTGGACTTTCTCAAAATAATCCATGTACATGGTGTTAAGTTACAAGTTTGAATTACGAGGTTTTCCAGGAAGAAAAACTGTGCTTTGGAACCTGAATTTCACTTTAACTTTGTACACAATCATATGTAAAGATGTTCGATGCAGATGTGTAGATTAGATTACAGATATATTTGGAAAAGTGAGCTATCTAATTTGGTTGCTATTTTTTAACTTTAATATGTATTAAGCTTGCAATTCTTACAACTATTTAGTAAGTGGAAGTTTCATATTTATGGATAAAATTTATCATGAGATAAATCATGAAGTGGGAAGTTTGCTATGTAAGAAACTTGTCTTCTCCAGATAAATTATACTATTAGTACTGTTTTTTGTTTACAGTGGGGTTTTTTCTGCCCTGGTTCACTTAGTACAATTTTTTACATGTAGTAGATGTTATGTTACCTTGTGTGATCATAAAAGCTTTCTGTTTTTTTCTGATTTGCTTTTAGAAGGCATTAATTCCTTTTTATATTCATTGCTTCCTTACCTAGCCCAAGAAATTTGGCTGGAAGTACTGCAGGAGCACTCTAAAAACTCCGTTTGGCAAGGGTAGTGTGGATGAAGTGCATATATATGTGTTTGAGGCGTCTTAGTTTCTGAATTTTTTTTTTCTTTTTTCTTTTTTTTTTTTTTTTTTTTTCCTGGTTGTTTGTTTGTTTTTAATATTTTTGTGATGTAAGAATTTCTGTCTATGAAGGATACATTACTTTAGCAATTCATTTTCTTGTCAACCAACTACATCTAAGAGTGAAAACAAGGAACACAGTAGAGAAGTACTCTGTACAATCAAAATTATACTTATTGAAAAAGATGTTTTAAAAGAAAGCTCAGAATATCTGTAAACACTAAAACCTGTTTTTTCACAGAATATACTTACGGCATTCTTAAATATTTTTCTATATGCCAAATTACAGGCTACTTACTTTATTTTGAAATTGTTTATATGGAAAAGAAATATAATGGAATACCAGAAGTGATGTTTTTAAAAATAATTGTCATTTGACATAGTCATGGAACAAAGAGACATTGTGTAGGATTATATTCAGATTATGAGCATTCAGTCATTCTGTGAGTAGCTGTCCTGGATTTCTTCTGGACCGTTTATCACATAGCAGCCCACAGCAATGAAATACAGTTTTTAAATTGTTTTGGTTCCAGAAGCAAAGAGCATTCTTGAAAGCACATAGTGGTTTAATGCATTTTCATACATGAACAGCATACTTGATGAAAGAAAATCTGAGGACTGTTCTTAAGAGCTTAAGAAAGCTTCTGGTTTTGACCTGTGAAAGAGCTAATTGGTAACTCTGAATTCACGTTCTTCTGCAAAGGTTGAACAGAGTGTTTGTCAGGAGAATCTGCATACAGCCACAGAGGCAGCAGAAGCAATTACATTTCTTTCACAAACAGAATATTATGGATTTACCACAGTTTCCACCACAGCAGCAGTGAGATGTCCTGTGGCTGGTTGTACTGGTTAAACTCTGGAGTCTAACTTGACACCATGAATGGCCTGAGAAAAAGCCTTTGTGGGGTGCCTAATGAGAAAAGTTCCTGGGAAATTGTGAAAGACAGTGTGCTAAATATGTTGTAATTTCCTAGAAATTGAACAGATTACTTCAGGTTTACCTGAAAGCCACAATATAACCTGTGACTTATTTCACCATTTTACATAGATATACCTAAATATTCAATCAAAAGACATGTTAAGGGTTGGAAGGAACTTTAAACCTGCCCTGCCAAGGGTGGGGTTACCTCCCACTACACCAGGTATCTCAAGGCCTTATCCAAAGTGGCCTTGAGGCTCCAGGCTTGAGGTATCTGTAATAACCTCCCTGAGCAGTATCTCACCCTGTTCAGTATCTCACCTTGTTCTGGGATCTCTCCACTGTCACAGTAAAAATTTCTTCCTAATATCTAACCTTTAATTATTAACCTTAATATCTACCCCTTTTTCAGTTTGTACCCATTACTCCTTGTCCTGTCACTGCAGTTCCTGATGAAGAATCCCTCTCCAGCTTCCCTACAGGCCCCTTCAGCTCCTGCAAGGTTGCCATGAGGTCTCCACACAACCTTCCCTTCTCCAGGCTGAGCAGCCCCAGCTGTCTCAGCCTGGCTGTGTAGGGGATGTGCTCCAGTCCCTTTATTGACTTCATGACCCTCCTCTGGACTTGTTCCAACAGTTCCATGTCCTTCTCATGTTGGGGACCCCAGAGCTGGACACAGCTCTGCAGTGGGGTCTCACCAGAGCAGAGCAGAACAGATCAGAGCAGAGGGGCAGAATCCCCTCCCTGCCCTGCTGGCCACGCTGCTTTTGGTGCAGCCCAGGACACAGTTGGCTTTGTGGGCTGTGAGCATACACTGCTGGCTCATGTGGAATTTTCCATCAACCATCACCCCCAAATCTTGCCCCACAGGGCTGCTCTGTGTCACTTCTCTGCCCAACCTGTGGGTGTGACTTGAATTGCCATGACCTGGGTGTAGGACCCTGCACTTGTATGATGTTCAACTTCTTGAAGTTCACACAGTTGAAGTTCACTTTTCAAGCCTGTCCAAGGTCCCTCTGGCTGGCATCCCTTCCCTCTGGCATGTCCCTGCCCCACACACTCTGGTGTCATCAGGAAGCTTGCTGAGGGTGCTCTCGATGCCACTGTCCCTGTCACCAACAAAGGTGTTGAACAGTACCAGTCCTGGTATCAGTCCCAGCACCAGCCCTGGGGGGCACCACTGGCCACAGGTCTCCAGTTGGACAAGGAGCTCTTTGCCACAAATCTTTCCATGCCGTTCAAAGAAGTTGTTTATCCACCACGTGGTCCATCCATCAAACCCATGTCTGTCCAATTTAGAGACAAGAATATAATGTGAAACAGTGCCCAAAGCTTTGCATAAGTACAGCTAGACAATGTCAATTGCTCTGCCCTTATCCACCAGTGCTGTAGCTCCATCTCAGAAGCCAAGAGCCATGCTGGCTCCTTCCAATCACCTCTTTGTTTTCCATGTGCCTTAGCATGGTTTCCAGGAGAATCTGCTTCATAAGCTTGCCTGGCAGAAAGACGAGACTTCTCTGTAGATCCCTAGATCTTCTGCTTTCCATTTTTCAAAAATGGGGTTTATGTTTCCTTTTTTCCAGTCATCAGAGTCTTTAAGGTCATGCCCTCGTGGACTGAGGGTTTTGTGACAGGTATTTACTTTTTCAGGCTGTCCATTTGTGACAGTTGCATGGCAGTTATTCCCTCCAGTATTCTAGAAAGAGAGTGCTCTTAAGATGTCACTTTAAATTAAAGCCAAGGTTTTGAACAAGATAACTTATTTATATTCTTGATTTAAATTTCAGTAGCATGCTGAGACTAAATTTACTCAGCCTGTCTTCTCTGGCACAAGGTAATTTTACTTAACTGCATGAGATTTCTGTAAGTGCAGGAAACTGTTTTGGCTTACAGGTGAAAGGTGCTTGTGCAAACTGGATACTGAGTGAAAGACCTTCCCATGCCTGTCACCCATCTTTTGTCTGAGGTTGTTTTTGCAGTAGCTTCCAGAGAATGCTCTTACTGCCTTAAGCACCTTAAAAGCAATTTTTTCTTAGTTTCTAGAAGGATGAGCAAGATAGCAGGATGTGGTTGTACTCCTTCTGAGATTTTTTTTGGTGCCTTTTGAGTTAGTTTAAAGAAACGGCTGATTTTTTTTCTGAAAGGTAATTAAAGAAGTAGAAAATATGACCAGTAACTAGTGCCTATGTTAAGCAGGAGGACAGATGGTACTTTCTTCCTTCATTCTTGAAAAGTTAAGCAAATTAATTCCCAAGCTGACATTCAGATTTTCAAAATACACCATCAACATAAAGAGGAAGTGATCTTAAGTATTAAGTCTTTTATAGAAGCTGCAGAAAAATATATTATGCCTCTGCCTGTTTTGAGATGCCTGTAGTGTTATTGCAGAAAACAGAACAGGCAAGATTTGTGTAGTGTGTCCTGTGAGACAGACATGCTAACTTTTTTTGATTTCTTGCTGATGCATTATTTTCTGAGTATAATTTTGCATAATGTTGGGTTCTGTTTGGAGAGTAAAGCTGCTAAGAGTACAATTGGTAAGAGTAATGATGAAGAAATCAGCATAGAAAAGGTAGAAAGATATTAAGGAGAGGACTGAGGAGAGCACTTAGAGCTTTCTGCTAGACTTCCAGTTCTATTATTTAAAATAAAGGCAGAAATCAGTCTCTTGTCTTTACTGACTTAAATTTTTAAAATTTCAAACAGCTGGTCTTTGATCCCATCAGTGCAACACTTTTCTTTCCATCGATTTTGAACAGCTAAACAAGATCAGCTGGGTCTTCAGTTGCCTGGAGCATGTCCAAGGAAGGCTCAGGAAGAAAAACTGCCTCAAGAAACACTGAAGGGTCACAATTTTTATTGTGGTTCAAATCCTTTGTAAATGCTCAAAGGTTGTAGCATTTGCTAAGGGAATGGTGCGTTGGCAGATAAGCCAGTGTTAAGTTAGTGTAACAGTTTGTGAGAATTGCTGAAGGAGTCTTGAGTTACAGATAGATATGAAACTTTATTTTGTGTGTTGCTTCATACTTCTCGTGGCTTGGAAACGAAGTCCCCAAACTCCTTTGCACTTACAGAGAGTAGATACACTAATTTCAGTGTCTTGGCTGAATTCCAGTGAATAATTGCATTCAGTTTATCTAAATCCCTCTCTAGTCTGAGTTGGTTGAGATAGTTTCCATCTTCTTTCTTATGTTATTTTGGTGAGCAGTATTAAACTGGTTGCTGCTTTTTCAACTTGTCATTTCTGTATTTGTTAGAAACTGATATTATTCCAAAGTGTACATATGATTTGCAAATTACTTTGAAGCAAAACCAAACAAATTATTATATTGTGTTATCTATCATTTTATGGAGAAGTGCTTCTAAAATATCATAATTGTTGTTTTGAAATATACTTAAATCAGAATATTTGTGTATACTCATTCTGAGGTTTTGAAGTCTGGTGTAAGAGGTAGACAGTGTGATTTTGTTTAAATTAATTACATGAACATTTCTGTAAATCTGAACTAAACATGTTCAGCTGGATTTGAGATACACAGGTGACAGATAAAGAATTAATTCACATAGGTAATGCAGAAACTTGGATGAGCTTGTTGCAATATGCTATCTGAAATTATTAACTGCACAAAAGGCAATGCAAGTTTAGACCTCTTGGTGAAAAATGAAAGAAGTCATCTTCCAACCCAATCAGTTCAGAGGGCAAGTAAATATTTCATACATCTAGGCATTTTTTCCCAAGAAGATATCTTCCTGTGTCTGAAATTTATTAACTATATTAATTTGTTTTGGTTTCTGTATTGTTTCTGCTTTGTTTTACCGTTCAGTTTATGCTCTGAGTGGGTAGACTATTTTGTGTTTTATTGGTTCAGTAAATGTACGTAAGTTTCAGATGGGAATTTTGGTAAGTCAGTCCAATTTGTGGTAGACAAAGACTACCCTGACTGTATTTCAGGTGACTAGGGATCATTTATTTAGATTCTGTGCTGCTTTAAAGAGTAGGGTAAAATTCATGCTGAAAGAAGCCTAAGAGACAAACTATTGCTGGCAGTTGTCTTGATCAGGTATTCTTCCTCTGATCGCCACCATTCTGTATGGTATTTTAATCTTATCCCAGGGAATATGTAATTTTTCAGAAAAAAATGGATGGGGACACTTGTTTCCATCCTTTCTCTTGCTTCTCATGAAAGAAGAAAGTTGCTGCTGCTGTGGCTATTAGTACTAGAAAGCTGCCCTTTTGTGCATTGTCAGTTGTTTGAGAGCTGCAGTTACACACGTTTTGGCTCCATGGTTGTGTGGCAGAATGTAGGCCCCTTTTCTTTATAGAAATTGTCTTGCAGTCATTGATAAGATTTCTTTCTCTGATATGTTGATTATCTCAAATGTTTTTCAGCTCAAGGCCCAAAGAATGAATATAAAAGCCAGCAGACCGAACTGTTCACAGCTCCTAGAAAAAAGCCTTAAGGCACTGTCCAAGGAAGGGGAAGCCAGTGGGCCTGCAGGTGCTCCACCAGGTGGTTTCAGCCTGGAAACTGGAGATGGAGCCAATGAGAGATACTCCATGATGAATGTAGCTGTCAGCTGTTGAGAAAAAGTGTGAATATATGTCTGCTTTGCTGCTCAGGACATGCGTTGGAGACGTGATGGACTGTTTACCCTGTTTTTTGATACCTATTTAGGAGTTTCTAAGTAAAGACCATAAGTTTCTTCCAGCATAGATTTCTGTATACTTCAAATTACTAGGCTTCCTACTCTGTTGTGATGACAATCTCTACACAGAGATCGTCACAGACAGAAGGCATAAAATCAAAGAAAACCTCGAGGAGTAACAAATGAAAATACTATCTTCTTTTTCTTTTCTTTTTCAGACATACACTGATGTCTAAATTCTACATTTTTTTCATTTTTTTTCTCCTAAGTAATTTTATTTTCTTCTGGTTTTTCTACACCAAATTGAAGATGGTAGTTGAGAAAGGCTTTATTTTTCTGTATTTTACCATATTTGAGTAAATTGAGTTTTTATAGCTATCTTGCTTGTCCTTTCCAGAATGCCTTTTACTCTTTTCTTGCTGCCTTTTTTTTTATTTTATTATTTTTAATTTCCATTAAATTAGGATAGATAAGGCAGTGGAATTTCATTTTACTCATTTATGTTTCTTCAGCACTCTGGAGTTTTCCTTTTATAACTGAACTTGAACTTCAAAGAATGTGTAATTTCATATAAGAGAGATGAAGGAAAATGAAATATTTCAAATAAAAGGAAAAATGAGAAAGGTGAAGGAGGAAAGTATTGAATAAAGTGAGGAATGGTGAAAGACTTCTGGCAGGCAAAATGCGAACAATATTATGGCCATGGGGATCACTCACTCATTTTTTCAAGAAGAAAAATAAAAAGCAATTGATGGGATGAGTTTAAAAAAAGAAAATTAACTTGCTCTTTTATAAAGATTTATCTGGGGTTTTTGTACTGCACTACAATGTTTTTGAAAAAAGAACTGAGAATTTTTGGTTAAGAATACTGACAATGTTGTGAAAACATTATTTGTTTTGAAAATTACACTTTAGATATATGTGCAGATGGAGATCTTAGGAATAAAGGAATAATATCTGAATTTTCATGTAGAGTCAAGTAGTGTAAATTCTGTGTTGTTTCAAGCACTGTTTAAAAACCTGGTAAAACCTTTTGGAGCTGTTGGTTGAATTAAATTTACTTTTCTTAAAACCCTTTAATTTGCAAAATAGTGTAAAGTGTTTATCACTTGAGGCAGAGCCCGTAAATGATTTTCAGACATGATTTTGTTAAGCAGATAGTTCTAATCAGTGACCTAATACACTGTATGAATAAGTACAGTTTCTAGAAGTCTTACATTTAGAACTTTGACAAATAATATTTTGCCAGGGTATAAAGTGTTAATGACTGTATGGTCATCGTACCTTGCATGGGATTGTGTGTGTGTTTAGAATGTTCATTTTAAAAAAGCATAAGTGAATAATTCTATTTTTGTTATAGCATATCTATGGCAACTGAAATCAGTTGTTAAAATTTTACTTAGTCTTCCTCTAACAAAAATTTTTATTTCCTTTGCATGTTCGTACAGTAACAAATGTGCAGATTTTGTTTGTGATGGTCACTCACTGTATTATACTGAACAGTAGCATGTTATTGGCTACTGGGAGACAAAACACCAAAAAGGGAGGAAGACAAGTGAACACAGATGTAAAGGGAATATGTTTTGCTTGGTGTAGAGAATAGGTATCTTGTTAGCTATCCTGACCTGTTTATTTACTAGAGTTTGCTATTTTTCAGGTGCAGTTAAAACCCAGCATTTCAAGTCAATATGTAATTCGTACACAACCAACAAATACCTGTCTGTCTACTCTTGAATGTGCAGCTGTTGCTCTTTCCATCTTGGAAAAAAATAAGAGCATACAAGAGGTATGTAAATTTAAATACCTGAGTTTTTCCTTCATGAATGGTAGAGGGGCAGTGAAGCTACTTAGCTATTAATGTAAAACTTGACAGTTAAAATCTTAATGACATTTGTAATAGGTTTGTTGCATAGTAGACTATAAAAAGAATGCAGCAATGGATACAATTTTTCATTTATTAACTCTAGAGTGTTCAGATTACAGTGACAGTTGTGCTCCAAAAGTGAATACAACAAAATGGTCTTTTAACCTAATTCATTTTGTGACAGGAGATAAGGTATGTTACTGCATGGAAAGAAGTAAATTGTTTTCTCCAAAAGCTAGACAGCAGAGATGGTCTGAATACCCCCTCACAGCTATCTTGAAGATTAAATGCTTTTTAAAGCCAGGTCCTCTGATCTCCTGCACTCCTCAGCCATGGAATGTAACCCACTGGGTTATGTCTGCCTACCAGCCAGCTCACAACTCTTACATGTCACTGGAGGAATTTGGGGCTTAATAGTTCTTGAGTTTAAGTTTATCCCAGGTCAGAGATTACTAATTGGACATTAGCCTTTCCTTGTAAATTGTGATCCCACTAGTCCATGATGGAAGAGGTCATTAAGAAAGTGTCCTTCTTAATCTTTTGTTGCTGACATTAGTAATATCAATTTAATAAGCCCTCTGAAAAACACCTACAAGTACTTTTACGCCACAGAGCCAAGTATGCAGTTTAATTGCGTGCCCAGAATGTAGTAGTGAATGATCTGTGAAAAGAGATTTAAAGCTCATCCATGTACCCACTACATGCTAGTTATCACCCTGGGATGCTCATACTGCTCTCCATCAGCTAGTTAATATTTTTGTACTCAACATCTGGCTACTAAAAAAGGTACCCAGGTCACAAATTGCTCCTGCAGCTGGCATAATATATAGTATGCCAGCTCTGTGTCTGCCTCTGTGACACTAGACTCACCTTAATATTAAATAACTTGGATTTAAACCCAGACTTGGACAAAATGTGTGGACATACAACAAAATATGGCTCAGAAATTGGAACTCCAAGTAAAGACAATTTTTAAGAAACTTGTGTATATATGTGGGATTTTATATTTACCTTTTTCTTTGTTGTGCTAGGACAACATTCTTTTTCCTTCACTAGGACTTCTGTCTTACATTGAATGTTTAGTTAATGTCTATAGTTAGCAGTCCTGTATTCTGATTCACCCCTGTCACTGAGAATTGGCCCAGCCTACTTTTCAAAGACAAAATTGCTGTTTTCTCTAAGTATTGCAGTAGCCAAGAGCTACATTCATTCATTTTTAATACCATCTCTGGACTGAGTGCTTATATTCACCATATAAGAAGGTGAACTGAAATTGGGAGCCATGAAAATTAAAAACGTGCACTTGGTTTAATACCCAGTATATCACTCGATTTTCCTGTGTGCTCTTAAGAGTCATATTTTTCTCAGTAGAATCTCAGCTTCTGCTGACTTCAGTTACATATGTGATTGCTTTACACATCTGCACATGGGGCCCCGTGACTCAGTCAGGCAATCAGAAAATGAAGAGTCTACAATTAGGAACCACTTGAGATAAATTTGGTTTGTGTAGCTTCATTAATCCTACACAATACCTCTGGGCAGAAGCATGGACAGAGTTGAGTCTTCAGGATAGCAGTCCAGCTGCCTTGATCATGAGTCTCTCCTCTGTTTCTAAAACCCTGCCTCAAGGGATTTTTGTGCAAGCACAAACAGCTTAGTTATTGTGACTTATTTTATTGCAGCTTGTTGACCGAGCCACAGTAATTGATTTTAGTCCATTGCTAAGGTCAAGTCAAAGCCATAACTTACAGTAATGTGGCTGGGGCTGAAGTCAGGATTGAGTGGTTCCAAGGAAGGAGTGAGGAATGGCACCACATAGGTGGTGTATGACTGCTCTGTGGTTCTTTTCAGTACATCTTCTATTCAGCTGTGCCCTTTGTGTCTGCAAAGGTTATATTTTAACAATTTAACAATTTTAACAATATTTTATCCAATTTGTATTTTATTAACATTTTTAAGTAGTCATTGAATAAAAAAAACTGTAATAATTGATGTCTCTAAAATACCTTATTAAAAGCTTGGGTTTTTTTTGTTCCCCACCCCTTCATGTTTCTGCAGACTATACTCCATCCGCTTCAAGCTTTATGCTCTTTCCAACTTCAGCATGGTGCCCAGATCCATCATAGCAAGGAGCATCTTCTCAAAAATGGCTTATATGACAAGCCCATGCCAAAGAATAAACGCAAACTCAGAAGAATGGAGCTTCTGGTGAATAATGTTAAAATATAGGAAAACTGTACTGACTGTACAGTGGGATTTATTTGCACCCAGCAAATGAATATTAATCTGGATTTGATCCAAACAGCTAACTATGCTGTAATGAAACAACTTTTAGGTCCTTCTTAGGCAAGAGTTTATCTACCAATATGACAAACAGTAATGGACAAGCTTTTTCATTTATGCAGTAAGCCAGGTGCCTTTGTTCAGATGATGAAGGAGCATTCTCATTTCCTGCAGAGAAAAAGAAGAAAACTGAACATAATTTAGACTTATCACTTGGGTGTCAGATATGATCCTCAGCATGACTGGATGAATTTATTTTGGAGAGGCTTTTATCAGTACAAAGAGACAAGAAATACGAATATGGATGTGATGGAATCATAAGGCTTGAACATTTAGAATTATGTTGAATTTCTACTGAGCTTTTTAGCTTCAGTATCTAATTACAGTAGGCTTTCAAACCATAATTTCTTATATTCTTTAGTTCAGATGAGCATAAGGCATTTGGTCCATATTTGTCCAAATATTTGGACAGTTCTTTCTAACTTCAAGATTTTTATTTCTTGTATTATTAGAACTCCTTTTTGTAAATTTACATGTATTTTGCAATGCAGTTGAGTTTAGTTTCTCTCAGACTTAATTTTTTAATTAAGTCTGGATATGTTTTTATGAGAAACTGAACAATCCTGACTTACAAAAAGAAAAGTAGAAAAAGTGATTTTTGGAATTATAACTCAGGTGCTTTGCTTTTACTTGAGCAAAAACTAATCTTCCACAGACGGGGAGATCTTGTGGATAAAAATACATCATACCCATACTCTGACATATAATGATTATGCTACTAAAGGAATTAAACAAGCCCAGTGTAAACTGCTCTGTAAGAAATATGATGCAATGACAAATGATTATGTCTGGTTAAAACCAACTAACAATTACAGATCCTTTAGACTTCATGTGTTTAGTTTTACACTTCTAACAGTGATATAACTGTACTTCTTTCTAATGGGAATTGCTAGAAGCAGAAGAATTGCGTATTTTTACAGGCTTTCTGAGATGATATTTTATGATCTGGGGGGAGAAGTAAAGTGAAGTAAAGGTTCTGATAATCCTTTCTTCTACATAAATGCTTCCTGCATTTAAGAGATTAAAATGCTTAATATTTGTCTTTACTGTCACATCCACTCTAGGTAACAACATGAATCTAATTGGGTACTAATTAGTCTTAGAAAATGATATTTTGTCTTTAATTTATGATCTGTAAGACAAGAAACTAGAGAAGCAGGGT
>VZTT01020229.1:0-11046 GCA_013400855.1 Buphagus erythrorhynchus | reverse complement strand
GAGAGACATGAGAGGAAGTGAGAGAAAAGAGGGAAAGGAAGGAAAGGAAGGAAAGGAAGGAAAGGAAGGAAAGGAAGGAAAGGAGGAAGGCCGCGGTGCCCGTTCCCGTGCCAAGGCTGAGGGCCTGGGGCCCCCTGGTGGCTAACGGCGCTGATGGAGCTAATTTGCTTTAATTCGCTTTAATTCACGTCTTCCCCTGCCTGCCGCAGCAGAAGCCTTGGCCGTAGCGTGGTGCCCACCCTGTGTGCCTCAGGAAGCTGAGCGCTCCGGCTGCTGGCTCAGCTCCATCCAGGCTCCAGCTTCCTCAGGGTTTCCTGGGAGCCATCCAGCTTCCCAGGGTTACGTGTCCTCTGGCTGCCCTCCTCGGATGCTGGGGCTACAGCACTTCAAACACAAACTCTTTGAGTTTTATTTCTTTTACTCAAACAGCCTGGAAACGAGGGGCCCTGTTTGTTGACATAACACGGGGGTTCTGTTTGAAGCACTCAGCCCTTCTTCCATTCACAGGAAAGCCAAAACCATGTTCCAGAGCACCTGGAAGGTAGACAACATGGAAAAAGACACAGACCTGCAGAGGCGAGGCAGAGCTGTGCATGATCCCTTCACTTGCAAGAAGAAAATGCAAATCCACATTGTCCTCTCAGACCCCAGGAACAGCCCAGTGACTCACCAGACAGATGACACTTCTGTCTGGGAGCTGGCAGTGGCTCCAGCAGAAGGTGGCATTGCACTTCACCAGGGTACCTCATTCCTACCACTTAGAGAAGCCTCTAAACCACTGTTCTCTGTTTTCCTTCCTACCCTAACAAAGCTTCCTCTCCTCTGGCCACCTTCCCATATCACTGTGCAACAGGGATCCAGACTTGGATGCCCAGCACAGCTCAGCTGACACACATCTCACCTAAAATGCTGTTGGTAAGGAATGCCAGTGGGACAAAATAGAGACAGAGCAGATCTAGTCAGGAAAAACATAGATTTAATGGAATGAATGGAGAAGCTCCCGAAGTCCATACTGGAGCCACAGCTCTGACACTCCTTACTCCAGCGTCAGTCCTTCCTTTCTGCCCGCCAGAAGCCTGGGGATGCTCAGGAACACTGGTGCTTGATGTGCCCCTTCAGAGCTCTCTCCAGAGAGAGAATTAAGGTGCATTGCTAAATCCACACAGACCATCTCCATGGCAGCCTCTTCCTCAGCCCTTCAAACCCTCCAGAGAAGGGAGCTCAGTGCAGAAATCCCTCTCTTCTTGGCGAGTAAAAAATCCTTGTGTTATCCAACAGGTGGCAAATGCTGTATAGAAACCATCCTGGGGGGAAGGAGAGTGAGCCACACTGGTCCTAGCAATGAGATTCGAGCTCTGTCAGCATCAGGAGGCCAGCTCTGGTGGAGGGAAGGGGCTGTTCTGTGCCTGGCCTGGAAGGCAGATCTTCAAGTGGGCAGGTGAGTTGACGGAACCTCTGAAAGGCAAAGACAGGCACTTAACACAGCTGCAAGGACAAAAAGTGACCTGGGCCCTCCCCTACCAGTCTTGAGTTTCATTCAGCCAGCCAGGCCCAGCTGCAGATCTGGTCCCTAAATGCCAGAGGTGTCCAAAATAAGGACAGTCAGTACTTCAGAAACTGAGGGGATAAACTCATCTTCCAACCATTTGTCCCAAGGCAAGCACTGAGCACATGAGACATCTAACACAGGGATAATGCAGGAAAGCTCTGTCCTCCATTTGCTCCAGGCCAGGGCTAGAAAACAATCTGAAGGAAGGCTGGTGACCNTCATGAGCTGTGGCAGGGATGGGATGCTCATCTGGAGCAAGGCCTGGTTTTCTAGCTCCCTGCTCCTCAACTGTATTACAGGACAACCAGCAATGCATCACTCTGGAAGGACAGACCCAGAGCACCAAGACTGATGGGAATTCCAAATTCTCCTCCATTCCAGCTGTACGGCCTCAGCACAGACTGGTGAACTCAGCTGACCATAATGCTCAGGGGATCTGGAGCTTTCCCAGAGCAAGTCCTCAAGCCTCAGTTAAGGGCAGCATGGAGATCATCTATCCTCTCCATCTAATGACCTTTTTCCTGGTGGTACTTGTAAAGAGACAGAGGAAATTAAAAAAAGGTACCATGAGGCAGCAGCCAGCTTGGAGCAGCCTCCAGCAAGGGAGAACTTAAAAAAAACAGGTCTGTTATAGCAATTATCTCATTAAATTGATTTATTCTGGGCTCCTTGCTAATCAACCTCCAACACATAAATGATTCTGCTGCAGGGCTGGAGTTCAACACAGAAGCACAGGCCATGCCCTGATCCCAGAGCACCAACCTCACCTCTCTGAGGGAGCCTTTGATGGTGGAGAGTTTGTAGACGATCCAGAGAGGGATGCACACCATGGAGGAGAGGGCCAGCAGCCAGCCCAGGGTGTCTCCCCACCATGGGTACACATACTTCTTGTTGTATGTCAAGGGGGTGTATTTGATCAAAGAAAACAGGAAGGTTGCCTGGCAAGGTGAAAGAGACCAAGAAAAAAAGAGAAAGAAAATCAAGACCATGATCAAAAAGAAGTCTTCCTGGTGAGTACACATCTGCACAGAGACTCATGGTAAAAAGGAGCACCTCAGGGCAGCAGCAGAGGAGACATATGTTAAAAAGGGTTTGCTGGGACAGCCCCCACAGGCAACACTGGTCATGGCATCAAGGAATCTGTCCCACCAGCAAACACCTCTGTCACAGCTGAGCCTCTCCCCATTGTTGAGCCCCACATCTGGCCCCCAAAGCTACAAGCACAAAAGGCCCCCATAGTCCAGGCCACATAATCCCCTATACATAAGCACATCCCTCTGTATATATGTGGGTGTCTGTATCTCAGAGGCACCCAGCTCTACCCATCTTCCTCCCCACAGCTCTTCCTCCTGTGTGTCCTCACCATGCAAACTGCAGGGGTGATGAAAAGCCAGCAGTATTTGATGATGGACCATGGCCTGTACCCGATCATATCTTCAATGTTATCGTAGAAACGCTCAGCACCTGCAGAAGAGGGCAAGGAGAGGATCCCTCACTGCCACCAGGGAAGGAGGGCAGCAGGGTCTGCATGTCCAGGGTCCTGCTTCACCACTGTTTAAGTGCAATAGCCTCAGCATACTCAACAGTCAGGTCAGGAAGCTCCTCAGGAGTGTGGCCAGCTTTGGTCTTTGTCCTGGACTAACTTCCTGTACCCCCAAAACAGCTCAGTAGGTCAGCGGGGCCAGCCTCTCAGCATCTCCAAGGCTAAGACCTCAGCCCAGGTTTTTACCCATACCTGGTGACTGTCAAGACTGAGAGAGGGCTCTCAGAAATGTTTGAGCCTCAAGCCCTCTGAACACAGGCTGAGAAAATATTTTTCAGACAGCTCCAATTCCCCAAGGAAAGAGGGTCTCAAAAGCAGGAGCACATAGGAACATGCAGGGGATATCTGCCAAGCAGATCCTCCAGGGTGCTCCTGTGAGGAAGTCCCTGCCAGTTGAGTCCAGGGGCACCAAAGCAAAGGTTTAGATTCTGCCTTGCACTGCGAAGCAATTACCAAGTTGAGCCACCAACCAGCATTTTGAGAATGAACCAGACAAGACCATGAGAGGCCAGAGCTGTGGACCCCCCCTAGTTCATACTCACCATAGACCCAGGCGATGCAGAGAGTCTCAAAGATGGCCACAAAGAGCAGGCACATGCCACTGGCAGCATAGTAATCAAAGAGCTGGAAGACATACATCCCACCCTGGGAAGGCCCAAGTGGGCAGCAAGGTGAGAGAGAGGGGAGAGGAATCAGGCAAAGAGCTATAGCCAGAGCAGGAAACAAACTCAGTATCTTTCCCAGAGCTGGAGGCATCTCCCTCTCTGGGAGAGAGTTTTAGCCTACAGAAAAGGCACACTCCTTGTGCCCAAGGCCTGACAGAGACATGCAGCCACCCTGCTGCTCTCAGGACTCTCTGCAGCCTCTCATTTCAATGCAGAGCAGCACAGCAGATGGCAACTGACTGCCAGAGATTATGGGGATGTTTTAGGAGAAGACAAAACCTAGGCAGCTCTTGTAGCTGGAAGTGAAGATGGAAACCCCCTTTAAGATACACAATCCATCTGATTGACTTTAAAGTCCCAATTTGCAGAAGGAAATAACTGCATGCAGCCTGGCTGTTTCACTGCTCAGGTCTGCAGGGCTGCCTGTGGGTTAGTTCAGGCGTGATGTTGCACATACAACATCAGAGACAGCTTTTCCAAAAGCTGTGCCCAAATCAAAACAGAAAGTGCCAAGAGCATTCTGGCAGCATCAATCCACACACACATATTGCTAGGCAGAGTTAAAAGTTTTAAACAAGAACAGTTTAGATCCCAGGCAATTAATCACAAGGATAATAAAGAGCATATCAGTATAATAGATAAGGGGTGCACTCCAGGCCTGATAAGTTTCCTTATAGCAAGTGTTCCTGTAACTCCATTCATGAAGAAAGAGAAAGACAAGGGCATTCCCCTTCCCATGCAACAGATTACAGCTGTAAAGTTTGGTCTGTGTCAAGATAATTTTATAACCAAAACATAGGCTGTCCAGAGCTCCAGGTATCAGTCTTAGCAGGAGAAGTATCAGGACTGTGACTGGCACAAGGGATAAGGGCTGGAAGGGAGAACGTGCATGGCATGAGAAGGGCAGGCAGCAGGATGGGACTCAGCAGCAAGCTCTTGGCCCCAGGACAGACCTCACCATCCACCAGGTCCCACTCTGTCCTGTCAAGCACCATGCAGGTGGTTCTGAGCCCAGAATACCTCTGTGAGCATCACCAAGCCAACCAGATACGAGAGGATGGAGACCAGCAGGATGAGGGTCTCCCGGCGGTTCTTCTTGCGGAAGATGGTGGGGTACATGTCCACAAGAGCTGTCACGAGACTCTCCACGCAGACAAACTGCAAAAAAGCAGACATGCCACCTCTGTCAGCCCATCCTGACCAGCTTCCCAGCCTCACTGACTCCCCCTCAGCCAAGCTGAAGCCTGTCCTGAAGAGGGAGTGGCTTTTGTCTGGTCAGGAATCACTCCGCTCCTGCAGCTTTACCTGGCTGTCCAGTCCCAGCAAAACAACCATCAGGAAGAAGAAGCACGCCCAGAGCGGGGAGAAGGGCAGCATGACCACAGCCCGAGGGTAGGCGATGAATGCCAGGCCAGGCCCTGCAGGGAGAAGGGCTTTCAGAGCAATGGCACAGCATCAGCACAGCACAGCTGGTTCAGACCTGCCTGAGGCAGCCACCCAGCCAAGGCACAGCTCGTGGCCATGCAGCCTGTCACTCCAGTAATACCCGTGCTGTGCATGAAACTCAGGCTCCTGGAGCAGGGAAGGAGAAGCAGGAAGGGAGGTAAGGGGACGTGGCAACCTCTGCCTGCTTCACTTGCAAGGACTGGGAGCCAGGGAAAGACTGAGCCCAGGGAGCACAGCACAAGCCTGGGCATATGCCATGCAGTCACCTCAGCACCCTCCCCACAAGAGACAGCAGCTGCCTAACCCCAGCCCTCACCAGTAGAGACAGTTTTTATTAGGCTCAAACCACAGCTACTGCATCTCAGTACTTCATGAGTGTGCACTCATTTGTACTCATTTCTGCCTGCTTTTTGGACACAGAGAGCAAGGGATGGGAACCTGCAGCTGAAGGCATCCCCTGGTCGCTGGGGGCTCAAGTGGCATCACCCCCACAGCCCCATCCCAGCAGGGTCTCCACTCACCTGACTCAGCCACCTCGGCAATGGGCACACCCTGCTCCTCTGCCATGAAGCCCAGGATGGAGAAGATGGCAAAGCCAGCCACAAAGCTGGTGCCACTGTTGAGGAAGCACAGGGCCACACAGTCCCTGGGAGAAGGGGGCAAAGCATAAGCCAGGTACAACCCACACCCCATGGCAGCCTCCCAGGGCAGCACCTGCTTTTCTGCCCCAGCCACTGTGTCTCTCCCAACACACCTGCAGCTTGACTCAGCACCAGGAGCTGCAGAAAGATGCCCCAGGCTGGACGACACAGCAGGACTCCCCCAAGGGAAGCCTTGTCCAAGGACAGCATAAAGATGCATTGCTCACCTAAGCTTGCTTGTGAGATAGTCTTCCCACACATCTAAATGCCAGGGGTTTTTTCTGGTTTTTTCCTCTCTCTCCCCTGGTCCCTCCTGTAGCAGCATGTAACAGTTTATTTTTGTCTGAGAAGGGAACATGGTTTTTTTCCTTAATAGATTTCTCAGTTACAATCTTCTGGGTTCTCAGCACTACTAGGTATCTCCTGGTCTTTGCATTATGAGAAAAAGATAATCACAGTCATCCAATTTATTTTCTCTAATCTATTCCCTTTTGTCTGTTTCATCTCATTCTCATCCATCAACACTTTAAACTGAACGTCTCTTATCTATCCAATTCCTTTTCACGCTCGAGTCTCCCTAGTCCTCTTGTGACTGCAACCCTGGGGACAACAATAACATTTGCAGCATCATTCTGAGATATTCTGAACCAAATTGAATGCACCCCTTCTGGCATTTCATGGCCTGCTCTGACTTTATTAAATGCTACTCTGCAAATCCAGAGTGATTTTTCTGTATCAGTCTTTAGTTATATAGCATTTTTGGGGCTTTGTGCTCCTGCTTGCATGTTAACTAGGTCAGAGCCCCTGCATCATACAAATTCAAATTATTCCTTCCAAAGCACAGCCCTTTGCATTGTCAAGGACTGCACAGCACCCAGCACCATTCCTCTGCCTTTGCATTTGGTTTCTAAGGCCCAATGAATCTCCCAGCTGGAAAGGAAGGCCACACTCCACCAATCCCAGCTACTCAATGGGAAGCCCAAGCCAGAACCTCATTTCTCCAGTTGCTGTAAAGTGCCTGCTCTCCACTCAAATTATATTCTCAGTAATTACATACAAATTCTCACATGTTTCAAACAGTTCCTCGTCCTTCCTGGTGTTTCTCCCTCTTTCCCCTGGATGTATCCATGACAGGTCAAACCCTCCTTGGAAAGGCATGGGCTGGAAGTTGTTCTCCCATTATCTGGAAGGTGGGAAGGGGTGTCATGGTAGAGAGTAAGAGGAGGGGATGGCCAGATCAAAGAGATCTCTGCAGATTTACACCTGAAAGGGGGCCAGGAAGACATGAAGAATTCCCTTGCTGTGACAGGAAACAAGAAATGGTCAATACTGTTTGATGCCATCTTGGACCACTGCCATATGAACAATGGTTTTTACTGCCCACATCCTTTTCCAGGTCACCAAAGATTACACCTGGCCTGGTATAACAAAGTGGGGCACCATGCTGATGTCCCTCTCCCCTGTTAAATCCTGGTTCTGTCTCCTTATCCAAACTAAGCCTGTAGAGCACAGGAGTGACTCATTAAAAGTGGGTCCATGCCTGGGAAAGGATAGTTGAAGGTTTTACACCAAAACTAAGAGCAGCATTCCTAGAAAAGCCAAAGAGCATATAGGGTAGAAGCACAGCACCCTGTGCAGACAGAGGTCTCTCCCCTTTCTACAGCAACTCCCAGCTGCAGTTACAGAAGGTCTTTACAACCCTGTTGCTGAGCAGCCCCTGTCATCATCTCCATGTTACATATTAGGCTGGGCATGCAAAGGGCTAATGTCCAAGGACATGTTGAAGGCCAGAAACAGATCCATTATCTCTTCCTTTCCTACATCTCTTTCTATGAAAACTGAACGTGGGGGAAGGGACATGAAAAGAAACAGGCATCCTAGCCCAGCTGTTGTTGGAGAGGCAGCCTTGCAACAGGAATGAACTCTTAAAGTGAAGAAAGATGCTAGCCAGGGATCATGTAGCCTGGTGTGCCTGGATCTTAAATGGCAACAACCACATTATTTTAAATTTTGAATTTAAAAGATGGGGGGAGAAATCAATGCCAGGAGCAACCCAATCAACAGAGGAAGTGTGGGAAGAGAGGTGGCCTCTTCTCACATAAGCCTTTAAACCCTGGGGATGGATACACGTACAGCAAAATGAGCTTATTTTCACTGGGCCACTTCAACTCAGCAGCCTGATTCTATCTGGAGACCTGGTCCATTTCTGTTCCTGCAGTCCAGCATGCAATAAACAGAAGGCACACCTGCAGGCTCATGTGAACCATAGATAGCACACAGGAACCCAGAGCACTGGCAGCTGTGCCAGTCACTGGGTCCAAATGAAGCACAGAAGGATAAATCACAAGGTGAAAGGACTCCAGTTGAGAGCCATTAGATTTCACAGTTCTTCTTCCCCTGTGGCTGCTTGTGCAGCCATGTAATAAGGGAGGTTGTAGTGTGGGCTGGGGTCACAAAGCTAGTGAAGAGGATCTAACTTTACAGAGTGTGGAAGAGGGGACAGACAGACGATTCCCTTGGGTATAAAGCACGGAGAACTGGATTTGGGGAGAAAACACCTGGAAAGAGTTTTCCTATGCCTTGAGTAGAAACAGAAATCACAACACTTCCAAAGGCCAGCAGCCTCCAGCAGATCCCTGATGTTCAGGAGGGGAAGGCTCAAGGCAGCAGTTACCTGTAGCAGTTGTTATGGTATTTGTTATAGCTGCCCAGAGCCGTCAGGCATCCCAGACAAATTGCATACGAAAAGAAGATTTGAGTGCCTGCATCCATCCAGACCTGCAAACAGGGAGATGCAAACATAGGTGAGAAGACAAGGCCAGCACAGATACTGCACAGATGGGAAGAGGCAGAGCCCAAAGGCTGCTGTAAGCACCAGAAAGTCCAGGGATCAGAAGGGCAGCAGGACTCTGCATTGAAACAAGCCTTTTCTAGAGGCAGGTTGTACAGTGCCAGCAATTACAGTGCTCAGTGAGGCACCCAGGGGGGCTAGGAGTGCCAAAGGGAAGGGATACATCAGGAACTTCATCCACCCAAATCACATATAGCTCTTCATAACCACCTCTTTCTTTCTTTCTTTGACAGATCTGCAGCACCCTGTGACACTCAAGGGCCTTCCAGCAAGAAGAGGAGAGATGAACACTTTCCATGAGAGCTGAAGGAGCCCTCTGCCACCAGGGGAATGGTACTTGATTTGGGCAAGCCTAGTGTCCCACTGGCCAGCACAGGTACATACAGCTTGTGGTGTTGGCCCTTCCCTCCAAGACCTAATATAAGGACTCCAAAACTTAAATGAAATACAACTGGGGGGGAATACTAGAAATAAACAGAGTTGATTGCAAAAGACAGCTCCTAAAAGAACATACAAGAACACTGTTATTCCCATGAGGCCCTTTGCTCTCGCTGTCAATAACACATCCCAGGGCTCTAAGGCTGACATTTGTCAATGCCAAATTTCATCTGAAAGCCTAGCTGTGTGCAGTCACCAATTCAGCCACTGTCACTGCCTTCTGCAGACAACAGCAAAAGCAGGAACCAACGGTGGGGAATGAAGCAATGACAAAGATTATTAAATAAACCTCTGTTCTCTAAGTTCTTTTTTTCCTAGGGGTTTTATAAAACAGAGATAAGACAATCATTCAACCAATGCTGAAGGGTAGCCACATTCTCGAAACAAAAGAAAAGCAGAATTGCTGGAACAACTTTATGAGAAAAGTCTCCATTTGACCCCACTCTCCTCTCCCAGAGTGGCAGTGCCAATAAGCCCTCAGACAAATGCCAGCCTTGCCCCAGAGCCCCTCCAAGAAGAACAAGAGCCAATGGAAAGCACCACAGTGCTTTCCACAAGTTTTGATGCCTTTAAATCACAGCTGTATCTGCCAGCCAAGACCTCATGTCCTGAGGCAATGCTGGGCAGCACCTGCCCAGCCACCCCCGTTACTCAGGCCACCCTTACCTATCCATGGTTCTGCCTTTCCTCTTCCCTACTGGCCAAAGTACAATCATGTGGTGAGAGGTTTTGTTTTATATTTACTTTTTCTCCTTCCTGGGCTGATGGGGCTTATGAAGGCATGTTACAATCCCATTAGCTGCCATTTTTCCAGAAGAAATTCTGGATTTTGCTCAAGGCACAGATGCACAGAAGAAATCCTCTTCCTGCCCACTGCTGCAAACCCCTGCAGGGAGAGAAGGCAAAGCACTGCTAGGACTAGGTTTGGTGAAACTGCTCTCCCTGACTGTTCTGCAAGCCACTTGTCTAACATTCAACCCCACAACCTTCACTTAAATTCATGGAAACCCTGGACTCTGGGTTTGAGATCAAGCAGGGAGTGAAATCAAATCCCTGATTTGTAGAATGGGAAGGAACAGGTGATGAGATGGGACTGGAACAACTAATGTGAGACACTGGGAAATCAAAATAGTAATTGACCTCAGTGTATTTTACTCTTTTAGGAGATGAATGGGAAGATGGGTTTAGAGAGCAAGATATTAATTTTTTCAGTTCAAATATAGTAGAAAAAGATCAAAGCTCTTTTTAAAATTGATTCCTAAAGCATCAGTGTGCTCATGGGCAGTAAGGGCACAGCTTTCATTTTGCAGCTACATTTTAGGCACAGCAAGGCACTAAGGTGAGCTGGACCAGCAGACACCTTTGCATCAATAACTTAAACATCTTTGCACAGACTGGGATCAAATCCTTTGCTAGGTTTGCTTTTTATTTTGCTGTTCATTTTTACAGCTCTTGTTTTCCATCAAATTTTATGACTGTTGCCGGGTTGGAGACAGACAGCATGACCCTCTGTGATTCATGTGACAAAAGCACTTTATTCTCATGAACCCTCCTTAAATAGAGGTTAAAAAAGAGGTTGAAATAGAGTTAAAATAAACCTCAAATAGAGGTTAAAAAGGTACTCTCTTTAAATAGAGGGTTTGGATTTCCCAGGCATACACAAATGATTGGTTGGGAGTTCGGATTGCTCAGCTCTCTGACCAGTGGGCGCCTGCAGTTTAGGATGGAACTGCAGTAAACTGCAGTTTAGGATGCAGTTTAGGGATTTCACCCAGTTTCATTGGGTGAAACCCCTGTTTGGGTTTGAATATATCCTATCATTGTTCACCTAGGGGCCTGTCTATCAAACCAGGCTACTCAGACCAAATCTCTTATCTATGGCTGAATTAGTTGCCTAGCTACAAGCCAGCTTG
>VZTT01020228.1:21013-31081 GCA_013400855.1 Buphagus erythrorhynchus | reverse complement strand
CTATAGCTGCAAGAAGGTAGGTAGCTTGTTCCACCTCACCACATTATGATCCAATCTATGCAATTCCAAAAAGAAGGAACTGATAATTTTATGCTTCAAACTTGAACACTCATTTTAAGAACAAGGCAGACTACTGCTGCCTCAGCAAAATGCTGCCTCTTGAATACCAGACATCAACTCACATTTCAGCTTGCAAGAACACATTCCATTAAGAGTATCCTCTACAGCTGGTACATTTGACTTCTGAAAGGCACTATCTATTCATGTAAGAAAAAAAGTTGTTCAAGACATGATAAGAAATAATGCAAAAGGTAAAAATGAATACCACCACTAGCAATAGTGATTCTGCTACTGCATGAATGTAATTACTGAAGGGCAAAGGAAGATGCACAGTATATTGGCCTTTATGAGAATTTTCCATATGCATACAGATATTGCATACAACCATGAACCGTGGAAGAGAAAAGCAAAGAGCAAAAGAAACCACCTTGGTTTAAAACAGGGTTTCAACTTCATTAAAAACAAATTTTCAAGAACAGATGAGAATCTAACATTTGAATAAACAGAAATGCTGAAGTGTATAGGAGCAATCATAAAATTATCTAGGTTGGAAAATACTTCTAAGATTACTGAGTTCAACCATTAACCTATGATACTGGTTGGGTTAGTTCAGGTTTAAGAAAAAAAACTTCAGGGAGACTTTGCTGCTGTCTCTAACCACTGAATGACAGGATACAGAGAAAAGGGAGCCAGACTCTTCTTGCAGATGCACAGGACATTAGGAAACATTGCAACACAGGAAATTCCCATCACAAGGCAAAACTATTTTAATCATGAGGCTGCTCAAGTATCCGAATATGCTGACAAGCTGTGGAGCTTCCATCTCTCAATCTTCCTCACTCTGAACAAGAGGGTGAACTAGATGCCCTCCAGATATTCCTGAACTATTCATCATTTTTGATGACCCTTCAGAGAGCTGTTAATTTAATTTCATGATTGATAGTATATAAGATCTAAATATTCCATGTCTAAAACAGCTGATCAAACTCCTTTTTTCTTCCCATTTTATGAACTTGCATTTAGCAGAATAAAGACTTAAGTCTTGTTTAGGTTTGCTTTCAAAAAGTACTGTTTCTGTGACAATAAAAATGATTACTTAATTAAATAAGCAGACACCCCCAAGATAAATGACATATGGCAAAAAACACCTTAAAAACAACTATAACAACCTGGTAATGCAGATAACCGACATCTGTGATAACAGAAAGATTTCAGAAAATTCACTGTCCAAGCTCAGCTCTAACAGCTGAGAGAATGAAAAATGCAGCATATTTCACTGAAAGACTTTCTTCCCACCCCTGACTCAAGTCAAATGGAGGGCATATGTAGAAAACAGATTCAGCCAGAAAGCCTAGATTTGAATGTTTTCACATTTTTCATCATGTCATTCATCAAAAGAAAAAATGGTGCTAGGTTTCGTGAAATAGTTGGCATAACTGTGACTGAGCCAAAGACATTTGTAAATGGATTTAACACTGTCAAATTCTAGTTTAGATGCTCTTTTATGCTGATTAAAACCTGGCATGTTCCTCTAAGTCCTGACTTGCACTATCACAGCCTTCAATTTTTTTTTTTAATTGGCATCAAGACAACTGGGTTCCAGTCTGTAGATTTTATTGGTAAATAATGACAGAAACATAAATAAAACTTAACAAAAGGACTTGAACGGGTAGGGGTGGAGCACATTTTGAAAGTACATGCTGAGAATGAGGTTGCTAACAAACAGGGAGGCCTGTTTCCTGGAACACTTAAAAGTTTTCCCCACTTTTGACTTTGCTTACAGATGGAAAAAAAGGATGTGTGCATTTCCTGTAGACTTCTGATCAACACTCATTGTTAGATACTTTTGAAAACTATTTAAGCTGAAGAAACCAACAGTCTGAATGGGCCAAGAAAAAAAGCCTGACATTGAACCTGAAATTTTTTCTTAGGTTCAGTCTCCTACAGATACAAAAATTAAGTAAAGGTCATTTATTGGTTTAAATGGCATAAGTAATTTTAAATTAGCTCTGAAGACAACAATAAATATTAAATAATAAAGAATTAAGAAGGTGTTTCAGCAACAGCACTCAGCAAATGGCAAAGCACAGAGAACATGGAATCTTCCACTATCAAGAAATTCATTTGCAACAGTGGGCACCAAATGCAATTTTTAAAATACAGCAGCAGAAAGCCAGGCAATTGCTACCGGCACACCACATGCAGCCTTACTCTGCCATGGAATTAAGGCCAGAAGCAGAGAAAAATTTACAATTACTCCTATTACATTAACTCAATTATAACAAAACTAGAACAGAGATCACGGCAGATGCCACAATATAAATGGGCATTGTGGATGAGACAGTTTAATCACTGATCTAAAAGGCAAGGACTGCATCTAATTCAGCATACACAAACTAACCAATTACTCATAGTTACTTGTTCCTCCCACTGTTGCCCTATTAACTTTCCTCTTATCTTTGTAAAACATACATTAACATCAGACTGGACCTTGATAATAAAGAGTCACAGCCTCAAACAAGATTTCACTGAACTCTCCATGAATTCATATTTAACAGATGTGGATAGATGTGTTCTTATCCACATATTACTTCATGCAGATGTTCTTATCCAAACATTATTTCAACTAATGATGCAAAAATAAATTTCTATTCACAAGAGTTAATATTTTTTTATTTTACTTATAGTCCCCTTTAAGATTACAAGGCAAGTATGTATGTATCACATTCAGCATTAAGGGATACCATAATTACCAATTTAAAAGTCAACATACTTAAAGCACTTTAATCCTATTATCTTAAGCATCATTATCTCTATAATTATTTTATGATATCATCATAATATTTCTACTAATATAGTAGCTCCTGGAATCCATAAACTCTGTTTATCATCTTAACTGCACCATGTTTAAAACTGGTAAAAGTGTAGCAATGTAAAAACTTTATAATCAAGGCAGAACTTTCTTCACTTGAGATTTCACAGAACACCAGACAGATAAGAATAAGAAAATGAAACATTTCTCAGGTATTACTTTCATTCTCATCAGTACAGCCAAGAAATAATTGTTAAGTTTGCATTCAAATTGCTGCTCAGCAAGAAATATAGCATTATCCTGTGCTGGAATTTTTAATACTGCCATCAAAATAAAGTCTTAAATGAATTCTCAAGGTACAGGCATAGCCCCAGTTTACTGAACATTTCCACACTTTCCTTCTCTGTAAAAAGAGAACAAGAAGTTACGGTCTATACTTCAAGGCCAAAGGAGCCATATGGCATGAAAACTAAATTGCTGGCAAGCCAGAAAAACCAGCACAAAATCATGCTTGAGCTGCAGGGTGTCAACTTAGCAACCAGAGGCAAACTCCTGCGAGGTCTATTGTTATACTCTCCCTGCACATGACTTTTCACCACACACACATTTTATAGGGTGTTCTGTCTTTTCAAGAGCAACACAAAACATGCCAAATGAACCATCATCATTCATTCTATTACCATTAACTTGTTCTGTTTCACTGTGCATATTTATTACGGGAAAAAATGGTATCATATGACTGGTGACAAAAAAAGTGTCCCACAAACAACACAAATCTCTCCCCCTCATGACTACATAATTTCTTTATCTTTTTAACTGCTTGGGAAAGGATACAGTATTCTGTGTAACTCTTTCCTTTGGTAAATTCTGCTGCTCTCCTTTGCAGAGAGCAGGAAACCAAGACTTGGCAATACAAGAGAATTTTATGTGATTTTATTTTCAGAATGTTTCTGATACATGTCTATACTATTTTCAATGTCAAAGCATAGCTTGAATGCAGGATGTCTTCACTCTTGACCTTATTACAGAGGTTTTCTAGCCACCCTTAGGATTCCCCTGCAAGAGACTCGGACAGTAAGATCTCTATGAGCCCATCACCCATCCTTACTGACTTAGCAGAGCTTGGTTATCAGGAGAAATGAACTCCCTAGTTATGTCTTCAATCATAAAACACTGTGTGAGAAGCAGTCCCTACAGAGGTAAAAACAGCCCAATTCACAACAAAGTATGAGATGTCAGTCTAACACAAAGTTGAGAAAAATTAAATGTCAAGCACAATAAAATGCAGAGCTGACAACACAGGATCCAATGAAAAGAATCAGAAAGGACTGCATGACAAGACAAGAAATCTCGAAATATACATGATGATGAAAAATGTGTGGAAAGCTAAGTCTGCTCGCTGCTAAGGAGTTATGGGACAAAAAAGTGAGAAACAGAGTCTGAAAAACATTCAATTTCCTGAGGTCAGTCTCCTGTAATAATAAAGTTATCACTCCAATGTTAAATCTGCAGGTAATCAACATATGCAGTCCTAACAAAGTTCCAATTCTGAAAAAGCTTATAAATCCCGAATTACAACAGATGTTCCACAGATCCCTAAAAATAAACTGTACCAGAAATGTCCAAACCACAGGCCTCTGCTGAACTATAACAGAACACTTGCAATTAACACTTCCCTTAACATTTTAAAATATTCATGGAATTGGTAGAAATTGCTAAAATATATTTTCATTATTTTAATTTCAGGACTTTCCTAGTAGTAAACTCAACCAGATTAAAGGCTCATTGTTGACCTGCCTATTAAAAT
Source organism: Buphagus erythrorhynchus (assembly GCA_013400855.1). Taxonomy (NCBI): domain Eukaryota; kingdom Metazoa; phylum Chordata; class Aves; order Passeriformes; family Sturnidae; genus Buphagus; species Buphagus erythrorhynchus. The sequence goes on along the minus strand of VZTT01020228.1, from coordinate 26,402 downwards.
GAGACAGAACTAAGAACAAACATATGAGACTGAGTTCTTAGTGTGTTAAAAACGCACTAAACATATCTTCTCCTTTCAATCCAGAAACAACCCATCAATTAAAAGACTGGCAGTAGATCAGAATATCTGCTTGCAAGCGCAAGACAGTCTAAAGCATGACAGAAGTGCCACAACCAGAGACTGGTATTGTTTTTACAAAAATCCTGCAATATCAAGAGCTCTAAATATCCCCTGTGCAGCCAGAGAATGGGACAAACCATAGAACATGCTTGGCTTTAGGTTTAGAAAAATATATACTTTTGAAGTCTTACTAAGGCGTAAAGATCAAAATTGCAAGGAGTTAGGAAGCTTATCCTCTCCCTCACAGTTCCTCCAAACTACTCATTACCTCAAGAACTGTTCTGTATCCCACTTGAAATTTATGCCCACAGATGGCAAACCTTCAATTTCCCACAGCTGCTGGGGCTCCTGCAAGCTTACCTTCACAAGCTTCATCTCATGGCAAAAGTCCAACAGTGAAGGAAAATAAAACTCTATGTCCTTTCTCTCCACTTCCCTTATGTTCTTTGCAAAGGGCAGAGCACTCAGCTTGGATACTATGACAGATACTCAACCTCAGTTAAGTTGCCATCCCATTTGAAACGTTGGGACCATTTCCATTTCACTACACATCCTCTTACAGCTAGGATAAAAAGAAGTACTGTGTTCCAGGATCCAGATATTTCAACGACGACCTGATCCAATGAAAGAAAGCTTTACACATGCCCTCTCTCCACTAATGGCAAATGCACAAAAATCCACATTCAAGCATGGAACAAGCCTTTGGGAACATAAAACATGATCACATGTAGTGTGATCTGGCTTCAGGGCCAGAAAGCAAGAGTAAACTAACACTAAAAATTGAGAGCCATTAAACTGTACTAAACAATAGCAACCAAATATGTCAGGAGACGAGTTTTAAAGAAATACTAAAAAAAAAATATTGACAACTGTTAATTGTAGGAAACTGAAGATAGGATATTAGAATCCGTGTACCATTCTCATTGGGGAAAAAAAAAAGCATATTATTATCTTTCTGTTTGTGCTGCAGACAGACTAGGTAGATCCTTCTCTATACAGAGTATCATTCACTTAAACTGAATTTAAAATATAGCACTTAAATCTAATAAACTAATCATTGTTTTTTGCATTATTTAAAGGAAGCTGATAACCCAATTCTCTGTTACTCAGTTTTTGCTTTGAATCAGAGTCAAAACATTATGCTGCTGCACCATCTTTGCCAGCTTTTTTTGGCAGAGAAACAACTCACAAACGTGGGAAAATGTGTTTTCCTTCCCCTTCCCACTAACTTGGTTAACATGGTTCTTCACATCAGTCAAAGCCATCTCCCTCTACAGCCACACAATGTAAAAGGAGTTTTGGGAGCTAACTCAAATTTTAAAGGGTTACACATGTCCTAACCCAGGGCTATCTTTGCTATGAGCAAGTCCACTGGTACTTGAGAAGTGAAAATCCCCTTTAAAACAGACATTCTCACTAAAGTACAGTTGGGTCATCATGCCTTTTTGCTGTCTTGCATTTTGCTGCTCTCCTCCATCACAAATAATCTTGTCCTAAAACAGCTCCTGTGAAGTGCTGAAAAATACCTGAGAGTAATGTACAATTTCAAGAACTCATTCAACTCCTATTATTTCAGTATCAACAGAAACTATTCATCAGTATTATCAGCACCTGCAAGTATTTAAAGTAATAAGCAATGTAAGATTCATGAGTTGCCTGTACACCTCTCTTCCAATGAAACACAGATCTTTATGTGGAAGCCAGGAGACTGCCCACATAGTTTTCATGATAAGAGCTGTCACCTACAGAAAAACTACACTGAAATCACAATTTATCATGGGGATATAAATCACACAGCTTGCTTTGCAATTCCCAGCAGATTTCAAATGTTCTTGCTGAGATACCTGACTTCAGGAGGAAGTCTTCATCTTTCAAGTCCCAAAGGAGTTACAAAAAAAGGATATCTTTACATTTGAGAAGATAGCTTCTCTAGTTGTAAGTTAAGTGAAATGAAAAAAAGATATGCACCTTGCTCTTCTGAAATCCAAACCTGCAACACTGCACTTCCTCACTCATACTCCTCACTTGCATGAACAGGTCCATGAAAATCAACAGCACTGAACTCTCACATGCTAAGTGGTTGCTGAATTGAGAACATACAAAAAACTCCCCTTATTCAGCACAGCATGAGGACTCCATCCAACTTCCCTTTGAAGTTGGTCAAGAGTACTGCCACTAACTTCCCAAGAGCTGAGTCTGCCTACCACTAGAGTAAATACTTATTCCTGAATACTTACTGTTTCCTCTTACGTTAACCCTAATGTGAAAAATAATGCAAAGAAAAGTGAATTGTCTAAACTTTGTACATAAAACACATTAAGAGTGAGATGCCAGTCATAATAAGGTTTTTACCTTACATTTTTTTCCTAATTATTAGGCCAACAGGTAGTTCTTCCTTATTCTTGAGGAAAAGAAAAATCAAGACTGAAAAAATTATAGCTTTACTGTCATCCTACTACTGGCTCCCAGAAAAGATAAAAGGATCACAAAGTTGTAAGAAAAACATGAGAGTAACATCTGAATGATAAAAAAGCAGTGTAAATGCAAAAGGATGCAAAATGAAAAGACTAAAGCAGGAAATTTTAGTGAATGGCCTACACTTCTATATGCTGCCTATCTAGATAATTTTATTTTATTCACTTACACGTTGCTGAAGCCCCATTTAGAAAGTCTGCTACACATATACAAAATCAAGTTCAGAAGAATTCTTCAAAAAGCTTTGCAGTCCTGAAGCCATTTTGTACCAGAAAGAAATCAACAAAACTATAAATTGAAGGCATGAGAAACCCAATTAAGATGCCTGGAATTACATCTTCTAAATAGAAAGGGTAAAATACCTCACTCCTTTTTTGGGCATCCCTTTCATGTAAGTAAACTTTTGGGAACAGTGCAAAGAAGGAGGAAAGAAAAATTTTAATGGAGTCAGGGAGAGGGTAACTAAACAATCCTGGGAAACGGGTTTTAGCAGGTATTGTTGCCTTACCAGTGAATTTTAAATACTGAATTTCAATTCCCTTCTGAAACAACAAACACATCCCATAGAGCTACCATAAATGCAAACACTACAAATTAGACCATGCAATGCAACAGCAGGTGTGCACTATTTATATATACAAATCCAATGGATGGACACAACAGGAGAACATCTTCAAGAGAAATGCACAATAACACACCACAAAAAGTGCAAATGGTACAGTAACAGAAGTGACTATTTGTCTTTGGCCAGTTCTAGTTTCACTGCTGTTCAGTAGGCTAATGTTTTTCAGTAGGCTTACATTTCTCACAAAGGAGGAGACAAAGAAAGCAATAAATTTTTATTTTTTTTCCCCTTCAAATTTTGGCTTCCCAAATTAAATTGATTTTTATGGTTCGACTGTTTCACAAATCTGAAAGTTGCTCCTCATTGTGGCAGCAAGGAGATTTTGATTGCTAAGTACAGATCTTTTTTGGCACTATGTAAAAGTAAGTTAACTTACCCAGATGTTCAGATAAGTATACAAGTACATAAATGCCACTGGAGCTATGGCATCAACACTGAAACATTTATTCTTGTAAATCTGAGAGCATCAGGAATTGTTGTGACCCATTTACATATTTTTTCTGTTTGGTGTAACGTAGTTGTATGGCTAAAAACAAAAGCATATAGTCCTTCACTAGAAGGTGCTTATGCACCTAACACACATTTGTTACCTACCACTCCTATGACAAAAATCAGCAGAACAATCCCTAGCTGTACCTACCTTTTGCGTTACATCTTACTTCCCACCTTAATACTCATACACATGATTTATTCTTCACTTCCTTCAAAAAGCTGAGTATGATGTTGAGTGTTCAACACAAAGAGGATGTTTAAAAAAATTCTACCAATAATAGAAAACGAGTATCACACAGAGCCACACATAGATCCTGAACGCACCTTTGCACGTTGTATTGGTCACTGAATTCAACAACCCCTGGCCAAATGATCCCTACTGACAACAATACTCTGCCAGCTTTCATTAAATGCAGACCAGGAAAAGCATATTGCTCCCAAACACAGGCTCCTTCTCTCCCTAGGTCAAAGAATGAAGGAACAAACCACTACTACAGGTTGTTAGCAATTTGGTTGAAAAGACAGAAAGACAACTGTATCAGCAAGGGATTTGTGACAGGTTCTCTGCCCTGCCAGCACCCTCTGCGTTCTGCAAACTCAGCTGCATCGACTGCAGCCACAGAAACACGTGACAGCGTTACTTACTGCTACCAAGGAGCGTACGTGTACGAAATGTAACAAACTGGGTTACCAGAACAGCTAGGTTGCACACCCAGGTGACACAAATTCCTCTCCTTTTCCTTTTTAGAGTGCGCTCAGGTATCCTGACACCACTGAAGGGAAATAGCACTTACATAGTACAGTCTATTTACTGCTGCAGCAATTCATGTGCTAATGCACCTACAACTTATCGTGAGGGGCCAAGGGCTCCTGGCTAAAGTCGCCAGCTGTAACATTAAACATCACATCCCTGTGACCCACGGCAAAGCAGGAGTGTGGGCAGATTCTCAATTTTCAGCAATAGTTTTTCAGGCTCATCTAGGATCAGCTGCCAAGCACTGAACGATGGGGAAGAGGGTTGTGGATGGGAGGAAAGTTTCCAAATGCCTCGTGCTATCAGTCCCATTCAGAAGAACCCGAAAAATACTAAGCTGTGAGCTACAAAGAGGTCGTGAACTAGTACATTTTGCAATATGTACAAAAAACGAAATTGTTTCCCTTTTGCACAAAACTCTGCAACAGCTTGAGTACAAAATGGCACTATGATAACACTATCTGAAACTGTCCAACTTCAGAGATCGCATTAAAGCAACACTAAACTGCCTCTTCAACCAAGTCTCTCTCCTTCACCAGTGACATTTCAACGGAAGGAGCAGAAAAGGATTTGAGGCACAGCCACAGTGGAGCGAACACAGCGAACCACCGTGCAAGAATTCCCGCAGTTCGGAGGTCTCTCTCGGAGCTAAGTGTTGATTTTTCCGGTGCGCCTGCTACCCCCTCAACACAACTTTTGTAATTTAAAGCCCCGCCGAGGTGCAGAGTGCGGGCAGGCTCCTGCGGCCGCGGTAGGACAGCAGGACACCGGCTTCGGGTGGCGCGGGTGGCGCGTTCGAGGGCCGCGCCACCTCCGCTCCGCCGCGGGGCAGGGAGGGCGCGCCGCGGCCACCGCCCGCTCCGCTCCCCTCCCGCTACTCACCCCCGCGACCGGCCGGACCGGAGCGACGGCGGCGAAGTCCG
>VZTT01020222.1:0-12144 GCA_013400855.1 Buphagus erythrorhynchus | reverse complement strand
TGAGAGTATGAGAATTTACAGTTATGGACAATAGATTTGCAAGATTCTTGAGATTAATTCCATTTTTATTGCAGATAGACTCGTTGAGGTTGAAAAAGACCTCCAATACCATCGAATCCAACCTTTGCTCAGACTCTTACAATACCCTGAGAAGGACCAAATCGATACTTGCCACTCTTCAGAGTTCCTCTTAGGAGTTTGCTGCCCTTTCTGGGTTAAAATGATCCATCATGATTATCCCCCCTGGTGGACCCATCCGACCCCACCAGTGCTGCCACCACGATGGCATCAGGAGGTGTCAGGTGGGAATTGCAGCCCTTAAAGCTGCAGGGTGGCCGGGGCTGAGCTCTGCTGCTCTGGCTGTTCATGGCTATTTTCCCTTCTCTCATTCCCAGCTGGTTCCTCCTTTTCTCAGGAAAATGGATTTCTATGTCCTGCAGCTTCTTTGGGGAATGGTCCTAGCAGCTGCTGGAGTGTGTGTTCCCAGCCCTGATAGATCTCTGTGCTCTTTGTCTCTTTGGAATTTGGTACAATGATGTGTTGGAAAGTGAGGAACAGCGTCATATTGGAGTGGAAAATAGGGTTTTAAAATTAATCTTTAAGTAAATGAGCAGAGAAGGGATGGAGTTATGTAAGTGAAAGACTGAGCAGCAAGGGAATGGAGAGTATCATAAATACTGGGTGAGGGGATCTGTATAACACGGGCTCTTGGGTGAAAAAATGAGACTTTTGGCACTAAACAAACTTAGAGAAGTTAAATTAATAAACAGGAGAAACAATGCCTGTGCATACGGGCAAGAAAGAAAAGAGGGAAGGGAGAGGAGAGGAGAGGAGAGGAGAGGAGAGGNGAGGAAGAGGAGGAGGAAGAGGAAGAGGAGAGGAGAGGAGAGGAGAGGAAGAAAGAAAGCGAAAGAAAGAGAAAGATTTCTTTTTATTTTGAAGAAATACATCTTTTGAAGGGATGTTCTTTATTTTGGGAATTAACAGCTTCCAGAAGAAAAGAGTTTTGTTTAGTGGAAATTTATTCATTTAGTCATATGTTTCTGGAGGAAAATAGTTTACAGGCTTCCATCTAAACTCCTTATTGTACCTTGTAACTGTGAAGATTTCCAAATAGTGAGAGAAGGGTGTGGTTCCTTCTGTAGAAAACTCACATCAGAGGGCAAGGGCAAGGAGGCCTGAAAAGTTTCAAAATTAAGCTGGCTCTGTAAATTGCAATAACCTTCACAGACAATAAAAGTGAAGAAAAACCCCACTAGATTTGAGAAGAAAGCATGATGTTACTTTAGTGATGAAGAACACTACATGAAATCATGTATTATGTTTTGAAATAGAAGTCAGTATATCCTTAGGTAATTTTTTTTTCATATAAAAGTATGTATTGTCACTTGGCTGAGGATTTAATGGGGGAAAACGTGAATTAATCACAAAAAATTCTATCAAGGTGGATTACTCAAATTATAAGAACTCTATTTTGAACATGAAAGAGGTGGTAAGATATGCAATAACAGGCCAGTGTGCTTTTTTCTGGAGACAATCAAGTAATACATCATATTAACTTATAAACTCCTTGGCACACACATTCCAGATTTCTTATTAATAGGAGATCTTCAGGTCAAAAGGTTAATTGTGTAAGCGCTTGCAGACAGGGAATGGAAATCAGTCACAAGTAATGTCCACTTTTCCAACATTTATTGCTTTCTTATAAAGAGCTGCTTTAAACATCTCATCAGAACTTCAGTATAGGAAAACTTTCATTTTGGTGGCCATTTGTATAAACTCCCTGTGGTTCAAAGTATAATTTAAGGGTTAATCAGTGTTCTCCATTGTCTGTGGAGACCTAAATATCTGAAAGAATGACATTAATTTTGTGGGAATCATGAAATCTCGAAAAACTCACACCCAAATCTATTGGTCAATATGATTTTCAAGAGTAAAGCTTTGGAGCATTTCACGTTGTGTAAGGTGGTGATGGATCCTTTATGGACTAGAGGTAAAGAGGAAAAAACATCCCCAAAGATATTTGAACCTTTCAAGTTTAGGTGTATATTCTGCATAGGAAAGAAAAAAGCCAATTTTTCATATAATTTCCCACTCATCTGAATTTTTGAAGGATGATTTAGATTCTCTTTACATACAATATCTACATGACTAAGTTAGCAGTGTTTCAGAGAAGTATTTCATCTGACTCATGGAAGTGGAATTTCTGGGGTTCACATCCTTGTAGATACTGCACAGCCTTGTCATATATTCAGTACTTGAACTCTCTGAGAAATATAAATATCTCTTTCCTCTGAAAATAGATCAGATCTCTAAATATCAGTGAGCCAGCATCTACCAGACTTTGAATACTAAAGCAAGAAATGGAAAGTCCTGCAGCAAATTCAGCTGTCTATAAAAGAGACCAAAGGATTTTAAAATGGGTATCTAGAAGAAGAGCCTGAGGCAGAGCTCAATCAGCTTTGGTCTAAACCATTTTTAAATAAAATTTAAAAGGAACCAATGTACTGATTTGGATGTTTGTGTTTATTGTAAGAATAAAAACTGGACTGTGTTTAGAAGTTAAGTAATGTCATATAAATTCCTAAAAATTTTTGGATAATCCAGTTAAATGTAACATTGGCACAACCATTTTAGAGTCAGCATCTTAATACTTTCAGAGGAAATACATTCACCAAAACAGAGGGGCTGTGGGGCAGGAGGAGAGAAAAGCTCAGATTTCCTGACGTCCCACGATTGCAAGTACCAAAGCACTGTATTTTGAGTTCCCCAAGTGGGGCATTCTCTCTTTACACAGCATTGGCACAGACACCTCTGTGTGTTTTGAAGGGTTGAACTGAACTATACAGGGTGTCTTTTTTACCATGAAAGAGTTGGAAATGTCTGTTATTGATCCATGGATGCTTCAGGAGAGGGCTTTAAAAATAGAATGAATTCTTCCTCATTACATTCTAAGGTATTTCTACAATAAATGGTCTCAGTTATGTTTTTAAGTGCATCTGGCAGGTTCTTGAGATGTGGAGATTGCAGCTTCTGCAAGTTGCAGAATTCCTTCTCCAACAAGTGCATTATTAAAGGAGAACCCTCTGCTTTGAGTAGGGTTGAAAAAATGCAGCTGTTGGATGGGCTCCCCTACTTAATTTCAATTTCAGATGCAAAGATCCATTTATTCTTAACTGTAGATCTGCAACTTTTTGCCTTAATAAAAATACTATAGTTTAAAAACGCAGAACACACTTTGGATGTTATCCAGAAGATATCCAATACCCTTAACAGTTCTAGTTAAATACTTTAACTTTCATTCTCTATTGGATTATACTTTCTTACTTTCTTTCCCTCTGTTTTTTGAACAGATTGTCTTTAGAGCTGTTGTTCTCAGTTTAAGTGTTTATGAAGATGAGTATACAAATAGCTGCTAATTGGTAAATCCTTGTGATTGCATAATGAGTTATTAGCCTGACTCTGGCATTGCTCTCTGAGGGATATGTGTTATTACTTCTTTCCCTTTGCCATCTTCCAAAATTTTGTGTAAAAGAAGGAAGAAATACACAAAGCATATTTAATCTTTTCTTTTGCTGTCATTGCCATGGAAACATTAAAAGTAAGAGGAATTGTAGGAAGAAGATAAAAAGGTAGAGATAAGGAAGGAGCTACAGAGCAGTAAAGAAAAAAAAGGAAGGCAAGTGGCAGTGATTTCCTTGTAAGGGAATATTCATATATCAATTTATTCAGAAATTGTGTCTTAGAAAAGCTCTACTTTTTGGCCTGAAATGCAGGTTAGTTTGATGAATTTGTATAAAAAATAAGAATATTCTTTCCATTTAGTAGAAATACTGAAAAACTTACTTCAGTTAATGTCTTTTCTGATGTTTTCATGGTATTTTAACTCTGGTAATGGTGGATATTTACAGTTGAGTTGCATTACAGTAGGTTGAATGTTTCTGGGCTAGCATGTGTTCTGTTTGCTCTTCTTTTTTTGTATGTCTTGGACCACTGCCCAAACCCTTTCAAAAAACAAAACAAAACAAAACAAAAAACCTTCCTGATAAGTATGGAGAAGTCGCTGAAGTCGGGATCCTTAAATGTGATTTGGTCTGAAGGACTTTGAGAGTGCATTGATGCTCTTTTCTCGGATGCGTGAATCTAATCCAATTTTATCTGCATGCTCATACTATAAATACCACAATTTCCCTGGTAAGCAGCCACTCCCTCTTGTTTTTCTCCATCCAGCAGTGCTGATTTCTCGGCCCTTTTTGTGGCTGTGCATTGCCGGGTTCCAGCAGGTGGCAGCCCTGCCGCGTTATTCCGGGCTTTGCAGGGCGGATAAAGCTCTGCGCCGCAAATGGCTTCTTTTGCAAAACTCTTCTCATCCCTATCATGCCTGTGATTTACCACTTGGGGAGAATAATGTCCCCAAATCTCCGTTCTACGCCTCTTTTTATCCTATCATGATGTCTGCTATCATATTCCGCAGTAAAATATGTGTATCACTTTTGTCGTTTTTGCTGCACTCTTTTCAATCCCCTGTTGTGGTTTAACTCTAAAACATAGGCAGCATTTCCACTGCATTAACCTGATAAAGCCAATACTTTGTACAAAACCCTATTTCCTGTAGTGTTTTTAATAAATAGATGTTACATGACACGCTGGCATCACTTTATTTTGAGGAACTTGTTTGCATAGTCCAGTGCTGTGTGGAATGAAGTAGGATGTTGAGAGGATTAGGATGGGGTGAACATCTCTGTGTCACCTCTCCAGTCCCCTCTTCTTTATCTGGTACAGCAACAAAACTCCAACTGCATCTGTTTTTCCTATTTATTTAGTCTGTTAAGCAAACCTTCAATTTACCCATTTTAAAAGATGCTCTGGTGTTTCATAAGCACAGGGCAGAGCTCGGTAATGTAGGGATTTCTTCTGCCAAAGGATAAACAATAACTTTAATGATAATGTATTTGCCAGAACTGTGGTTTTAAGCATTTAGAACCCAAGAGTGTGTGGTCTGTGTGACATTATCTAAGTTTTCTACTTGCTTTGATTCTTTAAGTGTTGTTTGGGTTCTGGAATGAGAACCTGCTCCTTGAGAGAGCAAGGACATCAAGCAGAAGAATCCAGCTTTCTGATAAAGCACTGCTATGGATGTCATGAAGCTGCTATTTTCTGGACCTACTCATACATATGTTATTGTCACAGCCCTTTAAATAGAGTCGGTGTTGCTAAGCAATATTCAAATCATGTAAAGTTCTTCTGAAAGCAGTGAATACCTGTTAACATTCCTTTGGGCTATACTCGCTGATTTACTACTAGTAAATCATGAGAACTGAACCGAGTTCATGCATTTTCCCCGTTTTCCTTTTCTTTGTTGTTTTGTTTTTACTCCAAGAGCTTAAATGCACTGCTGCAAAAATCGAACCCTGTGAGTTAGAGTAGGGAACCAGTGGGAGGAAGGTACCCAAGTGGGAATGCTGGGCTCATTAATGCACGTTTTCTGCTGTTCTGCTCCTTGAATTTCAGAAATTTAGAAAGTGGAGATAAGAATTGCCAGACAGTGTTGTTGCCTGGCAGCCTGCAGAAAGCATATGATGCTAAGTGAGGCTGCCTGACCCAAGTGAAACAGATATTTTAGCCCCTTTCTTCTTCCTGCTAATTCTTGAAAGAGCTGTTGGGATACTGCCTGGTTATAGTGCTAAAAATGCCTCCAGTGAAGGGACACATATAGATATCAGTATATTTTTAGAAGTGATGCAATTCATATTTTAGGTAGGGTAGTATATTTTTACATTCTTAGTTGGAGATGAAAGGAGATGGTCTCATAAAGAAAAGCTTCATTGCAATTTATGATGGGAGTGTAGGCTGCTACTAAGCTGTGAATAATATAAGTAACCTATGGATATTGAGCTGTATGTTGCATAAATTCTGCTTCTCTGTAGAACTAAGATTTGGTGTTAGTATTCTTGCTTTTATTTCAAAAGGTATTCTTTCAGTGAATTAAATCTTTGTGGTGAATCATCCTCTTTTTTAGGAGTTTTTTTTCATAATTTTTATATCAAACACACACAGAGCAAAACAGAGGAATTCTTATTTTGATATGCTGCATATGAATCTCCTGTGTGTCAATGCAGCTTGTTAAAACAAGATTTAAAGAGATACCTTACTGGGTAAATACGAATTTCTCTTTATATGAGCTAGTTCTAGTGAGGAGAGAAAAACAAACAGAGTTTTAAATTTGAGAAACTCATTTATTAACTTACTAAACTTTTATCTTTTTTTTTTTTTTTCTTTTAATTGGATCTTGAAGAAATAATTTCCTAAAAAGATGGCAGTTATAAAGCCTGGTGTTTTACCAGTGTGTTGTAAAACATCTACACTGGGTCCCTGTTAGTAGTAATGATGATAACAGCAGTTTATTACAGAAGTAGGTGACAGCATCACAGTTCAGAGCTCTCTTCTGGTGGGTGCCACACATACTAATTGGCTTAGTGCTTTTAGGAGGTGATTAATGAGATTTCTGAGACACTCTGCAAATATTGGAGTGCTTTAGCAAATAGCAAGTTAACATTAGAGGAAATAGCTAGTGAGGAAAATATTTGAAAGCCTAAAATATGTATTAAATATACATCTTCTCAACATTTGGGTTGTTCCTTGGTGCATTTCAATGCAGTTTGTCTCCTGCTTTCTTCTACCAAAGAGAAATAGGCACAGGGTGCCCAGAGAAGCTGTGGCTGCCCCTGGATCCCTGGAAGTGTCCAAGGCCAGGTTGGACAGGGCTTGGAGTGACCTGGGACAGTGGAAGGTGTCCCTGCCCATGGCAGGGGGTGGCACTGGGTGGTCTTTGATGTCCCTTCCAATCCAAACCATTCTGTCATTCTGTAAGATGCTGAGTGGTCAGCTATTGTGTTCTTCGTGAATTCTCTGATATCACCTGATTTGTTCTTCTGTGATTTGAAGTCCAAGATGCTTTATAGCCAAAACAGCTCCACCTGAGAAATCTGGAAGGAATTTCTCTGTACTGCTGATCTCTGGTTCACTCTCCCTTCTCAGGGTGTTTTTTTCCTAAGTTGGAAGCTTGTACTGCTCCTGCTTGGTTGCTGATAGTCTTGTGGTTGCAGAGGCTTTAATTTATGTGACCCTTTATTTAACTTCATTTTCTCTTCCATTTGTCTCGTGGTATTTATAAATAAAATTGCAACTCTTCTGTTTCTTACTTTTCCAAGTACAAGTTTAGATAACCTGGTCCTAGGTTTTTCATTTCACATATTTCAGCCGACAGCATTCTGAGATCCAGTGTGTTACCTGGGAATTAAGAAATGCCAAATGATAGCTTGGAAAGGCCAAGTTTTTGTGTAGATAGACCTTGCCTTTTAGCACAAAAATCCTGCCTTGAGGTTGTGCTCATTCTTTCATGAGCCATTGAACTCATAAAATTATATTTTTGGCTACTATCTTTCATCATTGCTTTTGTAATTTTCAAACATCAGGTAACATCTTCAGCACTGCTAGCAACGTTCCTTCTTAGATGTGAGAAAAGAAGCCCAGAATCAATATCTAATTTTTCCCAGCATACAAATCCAAATCCAGCTTTGGAACATGGATCTAAAATGGGATTTTTGTTTTTTTTTTCAGGGCTTTGAGGGACTAATTTGCCTTTTTAAGGACAGTTCTAACCTCTGATCAGTTTTTAGTGAAGCTTATAGATGTCCAACTCATAAGTAATAAGGTGGTGATATTTCTTCTGATATTATTAATTATAAGATTGCTGTTATATTTACTTTTATTTGGACAAATTTTAACTGCTGAAAAATAAGAAGGTAGGATTTCAAATACCCTCTTTTAAAATTCTTCTGACTCTGATCTTGACTGTTCTTGTTTACTCAATTCAGGATTTCACAAGCCTTGTAAAATCTTACCTTTGCCTCAGTTTCTCCTGGTGCTGTGATATTTTGCTGCTTACTAATGTTGATACAGCCAGCAGTGGGCAAAAAAACACCAGAAAACCATCTAAAGAAAAATATTAATCTAATGCCTCATGGAAAAATTCATTCTGTATCTGGAAGAGGTACTTTGTGTTCAGATGCAATATTTACATACCCATTATCACACTTAAAAGGTAATTGCAAAAATCAGTAGTCAATTGAGGTCAATTCACATCACTAATCAGGGTCATTACAGGGAAGTACAGCTGCCTTTGTAATTAGGTAACTACTTTAATAACAAACAAGATAATCTCTAAAGACAAGGGTTTGGCTGTGCTGGGAAGAGAAGTAAATACTGCTCCTGCAAGTAACCTTGCTATTTTTAGATTCAGGTGCTGGTATCCCAAGATTTGTTCCAGCTAGTTTAAATTCTGGCCTTTTCATGACCTGTGATCTCCCAAACTGCAGCCTCAGAGCTCAATGCTGAGGGGGAAAGTATTTAAAGCTCCTTGTCAGTGAGTGAGTCCCCTCAGTGACTCAGCCTTTGATGTCAGTATTGTCAATGAATCCCCTTCCTGACTTTGAAATGCAAAAATGCCCAGCACTGGGTGCTGATCTTATCCTGTGAATATTCCAATGCTTATGTCATCCTACATTTGGGGTTTTCCTGCCAGACCTGGCTGTTACTCGCTGCTGGCTGAGGGAGCAGTTGCCTTCCCAATACTTCAGGTTTTCTGAGAGCAGCACAGGCGAGGAGCGCTTTCCTTTTATAGCCTTGCACCAACAAAAGAATCCTGACTCCTGACACTATTTTGGGATAAAAGAAGAGGATGTTGTCTTCTTCTTCCACAGAACTCCTGTCTGTTTAAACCAAAGAAAAACATACTGCAGTGCTTGTGATTCTCAGTGACAAAGAAACTTTCTGTAGTGTGTGTGTCTCTGTATCATGGATACTAATGAGCCATGTAAACCCCACATTTGTTACTAACTTCACAGTGATTGATCATTTGCATCGTGTGTGGATAATTACTTCCCCAAATAGAATTCCTAATATCATGGCAACTCTCACGGCCCCCTCAAACTGATTCACTTGTGTAACTATGACAGCTTCTTGTTGTATTGTGCTGCAAAGATTGTCTGATTAGTAAGAAATTGTAATTTATTTGGATAATCAAACTCAATGTACGTAACAAGGAAACTTAATGACCTCTTAGTAGTTCTCACCGTGAATTTTATTCTCAATAGCATCATAGCTTTAGAGTTTTTTCCCAACATTAGCACACAGAACTGAAGTTTAAGACTGCCATTATGGTGCTAATACAGAATCAGAGAATAGCTTTTGATGGAAGGAACCAGGGAATGGTATCTGATCAAGTCTGCCCAAAGCAAACTGCCTTCAGTGTATGATGGGGTTGCTCAGGGACTCATTCTCTCACTCTGTCTCTAAGGGTGAGCTCCACAGTCTCTTTGGGCAACCTTAGTCCTCTCCAGAGGTGCTTTCCCCCTGTCCATAATGGGAATCTGCAATAAATAAATCACTTTTTTTTGTGAATTTTCCATAAAACATACCCATCTCTCTCTCTTTCTCTCTCTCTCTTTTTTTTTTTTTTTAATGAAATTTATATAGAATATACATTTCCATTAAAGTAATTTTTATTCTAAAATAATCAGCAAAGAGATACTGGAGGGGTGGAATCCATGTGCCTGGAAGAGGCGACAGGAGATTTTGGCACTGAGCTGACTGGATCAGTGAGGTGGGCTTGACACTGGGGGAGCAGGGTCCAAAGTGCTGGTGAAAAAGATGAGGGGCAGTGGGTACATGCCACTGATGGGGAGATTCCAGTTAGGCACAAGAGGGGAATTTTCTCCCACCAGAAGCAGTCAGCTCTTGGGATAATCTTCCCAGGGAAAAGGCAGATTCCCCAACGCTGGACACATTTAAGGTGTACAGCTGCACAGGTTTCTGGGCCATCTTGTCTAGACTGTGCTTTGGCCAAGAAAGGCTGGACCAGATGATCCTTGAGGCCCCTTCCAACCTGGCATTCCATGATTCTGTGAAAATATTTGCACCTAAAACTGAAGGAGGTATTTTGCCATGAGGTTGTTAAGCCATGTGTAAATAGCAGACTTGGCTATTCCAGGCTGTTTCATGTACCCAATATGGGTTAGCAATAGTAAACTGATAAAATATTTGATTGCCATAATTAAAGGCATTTGATTACATCAGCTTGGAACACTGTCTATAATATGATTAAAATCGTGCTGGGGCACATTCAGCAGTTTTACACTTCAATAGTACACAATATGGAATGGAAACCTGGCAGCAGACTGAGGGATTCAATGTTGCATGCAGGAATACAGAGTAAGCACAATTACAGTGTTCAGGAGCAGACGAGTAATGCATTTCAACAAATTTTGCCTTTGTCTTTGTTTAGTCTTCAAAATGAAGCTTCAGATTTCACAAGTGCAGACTGTAACTTGTTCAAAGTTCTTTCAATAGGTATTTTTGAAAGTGTTGAAAGACCAGGATGCACGTTCTGTTGTTTGTATGTACTTCACATTCTAAATGAAAAGCTTAGCTGTGTTCTTTTCTTCACTGAAACATCTTGAGTCCTCGTTCTTTTTTTCACTCTCATTTTCAGAACCTGATGGTTATTACTTATTGTGTGCTTTGACTGTATTTTTCCCCTTTTGTCTTTTAAATTACCTGTTCTTCCTCTTTTTCATTCTTTGGTTTCCCCTAGTTTACTTCTCCCCAGTATAGAGAGCATCCATACTGATTAGACTTAACATACATTCATTGAAGTGGACTTTGTTCTAATTTAGAGGTCTAAGAGAGGCTTTCCTCTCTTTAGTCAGTAGGGTTGCTTTTCTTCCTTCAGTGGTGTCATGTTTGTTTTTCTTTATTATGTCTAAATTCCCAAAAAGTTAGAGAAAGGATGGAAAAATAACGGAATTGAACCTTAAAGGTATTCAAAAATGGAGACAGGAAAAGGGAATCAGAGCATAGAGACAGAGCTGTCAGGAAGCAAACAGCAGAATGGAGCAGAACTTCATAACAATTTTTGTTTCGACTTGTTTTGTTCATCACCATTTTTTAATACTGTAACATTTTTTAAGCAGTGTGAGTGATTTATTGGTACTAATCACCATGCAATTATTTGTTGAGTTGGGCTGACAGTTGGGAAATCTCTTGCTCATATTATAGATTTTTTGTCAGCTAAATTCTTATATATGGAATAAGAGTTAACTTCCTTCTATACTTTTACTAGTATACATCAACTTCAAACTTACTGAAAGTCTCAAAGTTGCTAATTGCAAGACTAATTTGAAAAGTCTTATCAAACCCAAAGAATTTCCTTGTGCCTTTGAAGTGACAAAGACCCAGCACCAAAGAAGTGATAAAACAGGCTCGGTGTTACTGTGCCAAACTGACCACAAAATAAAACTGATGTTATTCTTGGGTGTCAAGCAAGAGTCTTGTATTAGAGCTGAGCAAAAAAAACAAANTGAGAAAAAAAAAAAAATTGTGGAAAGCTGTGTGAGAGGAGAGGACATTGAGAAAAAGGAATGAGAAAGGAGTTCCCAAATTGTTTTTCTATGGAGTTTTATCTGTAAGAAAACACCTGGGAGCATGAATCTCTACCCTATCTCAGTTTTGGAGTCAAGCACCATAACTCTGTTCTTCTTGTTAAACATTTTTCTCTTCACTGTCATGTTGTGACTGGTAGTTTCCACTTGATGCCTGTGAATCAAATCATTGTTATTTTCAAAAGAATTCACACATAATTTGAATTTCTAAGTGCCAGGTGTTGTTGTTATTATGTTCAAAGAACACAATTGCATTTAAACAAGCTGTCACTACAAAAGTAAAATAAAATATGAAAATACTAAATAAAAACCCCCAGTGTTATTGCTCGTAATTTGATTTACTACATTTTATATCCCTTTTCTGGTAGGTGGTAATCTTTTCCAAAATTAAATGAAATACTGTACTTTGTCACAGGAGCATGCATGCAGAAAAAAGCACTTTCCTGGGCTTGATGAGTAATTATTTTGCCATCTTAACCAGGGAATTTAATCACACGGATAAAGTACTGAAGTTTTATGATAGTAAAAATTTACTTATAGTACATTGCATTTTGATTGTTATTGTCTCTTGGAAAAAAAATATTTCGCTCATATAATGGTTTAATTCCTTAAACAAATGTGATTTTGTGAGAACTTTTGCCAG
>VZTT01020221.1:7028-24906 GCA_013400855.1 Buphagus erythrorhynchus | reverse complement strand
TCTTATCTGAAAAAAGTGTAACCAAGTTTATTTTCTTCCACAGAACCCAGCTGAGTACTCAAAATTAATATTGAATGGAGAGCAACAGAGCATTCACTTCACCCTGCAACATCAAGGACTGACTCTTGCTTTTAACTACACTGTGAAGGAAAAATCAGTATACAGCTTAATTGTTTTTGAGGCAGAAGGAAGCCTATCAAGCCACTTAGTGAGTATGGGAGTGAAGTGTAAATACAGTATTAATTCAATGGCTGTGATGCTGCAATGGGGTAATGGGCTCATTAATTCATTTGCTCAGTTGCAATGTCTATCTGATTGCTCTCAGATGCTCTAAACCTCACTTCTTAGCTAGAGGCACTGGATCTGTACACATTTCTGCTGGTTGATTAATAGAGGCGTTGTGGCATCTGAGAGTTTCTGGGCACACTTTAATCCACTGAATGCTGCAGTGGGAGAGCAGAGTCATGCCTGCTAGGCAGCAGAGCTGGAGAAAGCTGGGAAACAAAGCCAGAGGCTTTCCCCCAAAGATGGTTCTATAAAGCAAAGATGTTAAAGAGGCTCTAGGGCTGGTCATGGAATAAAAGCATCAGAGGAATGATTCTGGAATTAGTTATTGCAAGTGTTTAGTGAAAAAGCACAGAAGGCCCATTTGTTTTGCTGAACAGAATAAATTATTAAGCTCATTTCAGGCTCTGCAGTAGTGCTGGCTGTATTTGGACTTTTGTGTATTTCTGCAACAATCAGGGGCATATGGGATGTGTAGGGCAGATTCTGATATCTTTTATGCATAGCTGTATCCTAAGAAGCTCTCTTGAAATTCACGGTGTTATTGCACATTGTGGCAGTTGTGTAAATGTCATCAGAATCTGTCCTCATGCTAATATATCCATTCTCTTTGCAGTTCCTGAGCCTTCTACCTTGCAGGGTAGCCACACCAAGCATTCAATATTATTTAGTAGAAACCATATAACTGTTTTTTAAAATTAATTTAAAGAATTTATTTTGTCATAGCATCAAGGTTTTTGCCGATGATCAAGCTTTATGGTTTGGAGTCTGGGGCTCAGTATCACACAAAGTTAAGTTTCCCTGTGACCCTGAAGGCTGTGTACTGTTTCCTTTAGAAATGGATAGTTGTGATTTTCATACAATCCTTATGAAGCAAAAGCCTGCAACAGGCTTGCAGCATAGCAGTCTCAGAGCTCTAGTACATCTGTGCTGCCCCAGCTGTCTAGACTGTGCTTAAATTAATGCCCACCCTGGCACAGGCAGGCTCTCATGTGCTGGGAAACAGCTGTGCTGTTGGGTGATGCTATTGACCTGTCATTCACAGCTCTAGATAAGGGAGATGTGGAAGACAGCGTGGTAAATGATACTTTTCCAGCATTGCAACACAAGGGAAGCAATGCCTGCATCACTGCTGTGTTACAGGACTCACTCTCTAGTAACCTCCCTCACTGCTGAGTTTGGCCCACTCACTCAGGTGGGAGTGCTTTCCTGGAAGGATCCTATCTGAAATTGGTTTCTTCTCCTTTGTGGGCTGTTGAGTAGGCAGGAAATGAATTTGAGAACTCTGGGGATCATCAGTGAAAATGCATAATAATTTGGCTGGTCTGTCTGCAACGAACTAAAGTATTCATCCCCACGTGCTTCCCATAGAAAAAATGATGTTGCTGTTTATTATTTATTGTTCTGACATTTATTATTCACTGTGGCTATTTATTATTTAGGGCATATGTTATTTGTGGGTAGCCTATTACTCTGAAGTACAATAGACACTAATAGATATACTGATTAAATTCTGAATCCTTGGTCTCAGAAACTCAGGGTTTCGCATCAGGAAAAAAAAGTGTGGAGAAAGGGCCAGAAAATTTTGAGAGAGAGCCAGTTTATGAAAGTCCCTTTTGGCTTGCCTGAGTTCCATCTGTGGGCAGTGCAAATTGAAATTGCCCTGCGATCTTCAGTGGACATGACACAGCTCTGGATTTCTACCAGCCAAGAGCTTTTCTTTGTGTTCTTTTGTTGTGACATACAACCTCCAGGGCAGGGCTGTGTCTTAACAATGTATTTTCAGCGTTGTGCACCAAGTAGGTTTCTCCAAATGAGTGTTGATGAACTATCTAGCTGCTGCTCTAGCTGTCTCCAGGAGGGAGACTCACTCCCCACTGTGCCATCCAGATGGCCATTTCAGGGATCTGTCTGCAGGATCTGTGAGCACAAACCAGCTCAGTGGATCTTGGTTTCTCCTGCTCTCTGCCTGCGCATTACAACAGTTTAATCTCTTGAGTATCAAGGATCAGAAAAAGCTTGAGTGATGCATGATGATCAGTATAGTAACCTAGCAGCTCCTCTCAGCTTTAGACTTCTGTGAAGTTTATGAATATGACAAAAATCAGAGTCTGAAAGTTAGGCATTTGCAGATTTTGTAGGAGTAAGGCACTCAAGTTTAATTGTAACTAGTCACTGAAAGATGCTAATGTGGATAATGCTCTCTTGCTATCTTAAGATCAAGAAAAATACTGTTTTTGGAGGGTGTTACATGCCTCAGTAGAAGGGTGACTGGCTGAAACTCAGCAGCCTTCGTTACAGAAGAGATGAGGAGAAAAGGTATGATCTCATCTTAAGCCCTTGGAGGAGATGAAATTTTGCCATTGGCTTAATTGTACCAGGGCTCCCCAACTGTGGCCTGATGTAAAGCTTATGTGAGAGTCCAGTTGATTTCCACAGGCTTTGCAGCACATGTGTAACTCTACAGACACCACTATTGTCTGCCACACATTGTAAGGCAGCATTAATAAATATGTTTGATGTTTTTTTTTCTTCCCCTCTTTAGATTACAGACTTGGAAGCAAAGCCAGAAAATGGTTTGGCAGCTGTTAGGTAGGAATGGCTTTTTTTTGAGGATTTGGCGGTGGTTGGGTGAGGGAAAGTGCTTTTGTCTAATGCATCTGTATGTAACATAGCCCAGATGTTCTCGGGTTGGAATCTAGTCCATACTTCTCATTTTGGTGTCAGCTGTGGAGGCTTGACAGAGTGTCACCTCCCACACATGCCATGCAGAGCTGAGAACTATTGCTGCTCACTGCCTAGGATAGTCTGGGCTGAGATGGCAACATAAAAGATCTCCTTCCTTGGAAAAGTGGCAAATTCATCTCACTGATGAAAGGGAAGCAGCAATTTGGATAGGAGCTGTTGCTGTCCTTTGCAAATTGGCCAACTCATGATGTTCACCCAAACTCATGCACAAGTGTCTACTAAATTTGATACAGCAACAATTTTACATCCTCATAAACAATTCAGCTGGGCATTGGGTTCTGCTTAGTTCACTCTTCCTGATTTGAGCTATTCCATTTAGTCCATGAACATTCCTGTGCTGGTTTGTGCTGGCTGCTGAGGTGCAGAATATGCAAATTTGCCAAAAAAAACCCAAAAACCAAAAACCAAACCCAAAAAACAAAACACCAAAAAAAACCCCACAATCAAAAAACAAAACAAAAACCAACCAACCAACAAAAAAACCCCAGGATTCCGGTTGAACTTTCTAGAGGATTTTAGCACCGTGAAATTAAAAACAAAACAAAATAACAAAATGAACCCACCACAAAAGCAAAACCAAAAAACAACCAAACAAAACAAACCTTAAAAACAATGAAAGTTTCGACTGGCTAGACACCTTGAAAACTTGATTCAGTCAGATTTTTTTTATATTTTCTTGTGGAGATTTTTGACAAAATTCCCAGCCTTCCCCTTTAACAATTTGTAAAGAAGTTGCACTAGGAAGAAACTATTTTTGCACTAAAAATTTACTTTTGTTAAGCACTTTACTAATTTCAGGGATTTCATCCCCATTTAAAGAACTGGAAACCAAAATATCTTAAAACGTAGATTAAATTGAAAGTGTTTGGTTTTACTAACAATTTTCGAATTTCCAGAAGGAAACTGTCTTTTGTCTATGAAAAAACACCAAACAAACTGTACCCATATAAGTTTTAGTATTGATGAAGATATTTTATTATGCTAGAAAACTCCTTGCCACTGGTAGAAACTCTTTGACAGCATGGTGCATCTGCTCACCGGGACGCACAACTTCAGAGCTGTCATAGGCTGAGACTCTGTCCCCTCACACAGCCATGGAACAGTGACCACAGTGTCATAGAATGGTCTGGATTGGAAGGGACCTTGTACCCTTGTACCAACCTTGTACCAACACCCCTGCCATGGACAGGCACATCTCCCACTAGACCAGGTTGCTCAAAGCCCGATCCAACCTGGCCTTGAACATTTCCAGGGATGAGGCATCCACAACTTTGTTGGGCAGCCTATTCCAGTGTCTCACCACCTTCATAATGAAGAGATTCTTCCAAAAATCTAGCATAATTTATCCCTACCCTCTTTCAGTTTAAAGCCATTCCCTCTTTGTTCTATTACTCCATATCCTTGTAAGAAATCTCTCTCCAGCTCTCTTGTAGGACCTCTTCAGGTATTGGAAGGTGCTCTAAGGTCTCCCTGGAGCTTTCTCTTCTCCAGGCTGAGCAGCCCCACCTCTCTCACCCTGTCTTCATAGGAGAGGTGCCCCAGCCCTCTGATCATCTTCGTGGCCTCCTCAGAATTTGCTGAAATCTTGGTTGGTCTCTGAGATTGGATTGCCTGGAGGTTCTAGACCACAAAAAGTGAGGGCCACTTTTCATAGAAAAGAGAGTAAGAGGATAAAATTATGCAACAGGGAAACTAATCTTGTACTGAAAAACTAGGCAATGAATTAGACAAATATTTTGGTAACTTGCAAAAGAGACTCTCATAACCTTATGGAATTACAGAATGCTTTGGGAGAGTATGCAAACTTCTAAAGTGCCTGCTATTTATGCTTCTCCTGTCCTGTCTGACAAGTCAATGAAATATGGTTTTTTTTTGCAGATTCATTAATGGTTTGGGCCAAGATGTCAACCTCACCATTGATAGCAAAAGGTTTATGGCTGTTCAGAAAAATTACAGTGCTTCTGAGTACACACTGCTGGAGAGGGACATGTAAGTCTGCTTTCCTGAGCTGCAGGTCCTTGTTGAGGCATTTCCTTGGGAACAAAGAGACTTTTCTGAGCCTAATAGCAAAACCTGCATTGCTATTGTCTTGGCATGTGGTTGTGGGGGCAGATGTTTGTAAAAACAGAATTATCAGCTGAGTGCAGAGCAGGTGCTCCAGGCCACTCATGTGTGTGCAGAAGTTTTTATTCACATTATGTGGGGGCATGGAGGGAAGAGACTGGCCATTCCTGTGCATCTGTCAGTGGAGCAAGGTGGGACATGGTAAAGTCTCCTCTGACATTTAGTGCCTGCTTTGTTGTTCTCTCAGGCCCAAGCTCCTGGTGTTAGGGTGCTCTCAGAGAAAAGCCAGTTCATATTCCATGCTACAGAGTGTTAGTATATGGATTGGTAACATCAGGTAGCATTACATGGCTTTGCAGACTGGGCTTGTTAGACAGGGGCTCCATATGGACTTGGTTTGGCAGCACTGGAGTTGGCTCTTGTAGGGTATTTCTGGCATTTCCAATGTTTCAAAATAAGCTTCATGGCTTTTCTCTGCATCAGCTCCATCCAAAATATTTATTGCTGCAATTTAGTAGGATGCAGCAGCCATTGTGGCAATGCTGCTGAGCCTCTGTGCCATCTCACACATCCAAAATCAGAAGAACAAATATGAAGGCTAATTTGCTCTATTGAAAGGAAACAAAGTTACTTCTGGGTCCAGATCTCTGAGTTCCTGTTGGCTACTTTTCTACTTGACTGAAGAAATGCAGAAAAATTTGGGAGGAAGATAAACGTGGGGGAGGGAAATTACATCAGCACTAAGAAGAAGCAGAAACCATTAAAAAATGTTAGCAATGGCCTGGGTCACTAGGTGAGTTCCAGTCAGTGTCTAAGTGCTTCTGGAAGGATAAGATAGCAAGAACTCCAGTGACTGTCTGATGTAAACACTACTGTATCTTTACATCTTGCATCCTGCCTGCTCCATTTCAGAAGCATGTTTGATAGCTCTGCTCTGTGTTCTTTGTTTGTGAAACTAACTGGGAAATACTGTCCTTCATCCTTTTATCTAGATATAACAATGGAAAATGCATAACTGAAACAGGAGAGTTCCCCCTGGAGCTGGGGCTGCTTGACTTTGGTGCCTCATACACCGTTGTGATAACTAATGTAAGTGTTCCTGTGATGGTAACACACTCCTATTCTATTCTCTGGTAGAGCTTTTGTTCCTGTGTTGTTGACTCTCGCTTGCTTTGTCCACTCTCTGATCCCGAGGCAGTTGCTATCTGAAGGCAGTCCATTATGAAAGGGATAGTAAAAAGTTTTGACACCTATATAAGCAAGGTGTGTATCATGTCAGATTGCATGGGTCAAAAAGAAGCCAAATATTTTCCTTGATAGAAATACTCCATAGAAAATCATGTAATATGTGGTTTGTGCTGGTCTCATGCTATCCCTGGGCAGTTTACATTGATCCAGAGCACTGCAAAGAGCTATTACCATCTGCCAAGAGCTGACTCTGCTTGTGGTCTTTAAAATACTGTACCTGGTGGTGTCTCACATCCAAAAAAATGCAGAAACAATGTGCTCTATCCTCACATTTAGCTTACTGAACCAAAGACTGATCTTCCAAGATTTTGTAGATTATGCATAGAGGGAAGAGGGACAAAGTCTTCAGGGAGGAGGTTAGTGAGGTTGTACATCTGTTTTTTCCTCTCACTGTCTGTACAGCTAATTTGGAGCCTATTGTAAAGTCAAGGCATGGTTTTCTGAACAGCCTAGTCCTGATGGGGTTGAACACCACTGAGAGAGTGGATTCCTTTCCCTGCCTGCCAACCTCTCAGACACACTGCTTCAACCCTGGTCCAACTGGCTGGAGCCACAGAGATGAATGTGATCAGCTTAGTTCCCATTTTAACCTTTCCACCACAAAGGCACACAGACAAACTGGGTCTGACAGGGCACACTGCTAAGCTGCCCTCTGAGACTTTGGCTGCTGTATTGTGATGAGCAGAGCAAAGTGTTGTCAGCTACTCCCTGGCAGCAGCATCTCCCTGTTGGGCAATTAATGGGAGCTGTTCATGTCTGCAGAGTCCAAATACGTCAGGGGAAAAATATAGCTGTGAAGCACCTGGCATTTTTTTTTTCCAATTCCAGTAGCTGGAGTGGGATGTACAGCCCTGGAGGGAACAAGCAGATGCTGCCATCTGTGAGCACAGAGATTTATGTACATAAAACACACACACTTGAAGTGATGTTGGCCAGACCCCTCTTCCATGGCTGCAAGCCTCTTTCACCAGATGAGAAACCAGACAGAGAAGTTGCATTAAAAATATAACACTAAGAAAATTGCCCCAGAGCCTCTGGTAACAGGGCCAGCTGAGGTAGATGTGTCCCATGTCACTGTGCCAAAGATTCCAGTTTGTGGTCCCGTCTGCATAAGTCCCTGCTATAGCCCTGGCTGCTCAGGGTGGCTCTGTGCCTCAGCCCTTCTGAACCCTGTGCTGGTACTTTAATATTTTTCACCCTCTGTTTTTCCATCTCTCTGTCTGTGGTTTCTGCCTTCTGTAGAGAGTTAGTTTGCTTGAGGTCAAGATCACTTTTAATTATTGCAGTGATTTGTACTGAGCCCTGCTCCTCTGCCAGGAGTGCCATATAGAAGGACCAAGAATACAATATATTAGTCTGATAATGTAGCTGAACTGTGAAACTTAAATCATGGGGATGCTGCCTTCTACCCAGCCTTCCTCAGTGTGCAGTTACAGCATGGTGCTTGTGACATTTCTTTATGGGCTAAAGAGCAATGAACAGCTCTCCTCTCACCCCTTTTAGCCTGCTGAAATACAGTCTCTTGATTTGCCTCCCTGGCAATGATTGGTGATTAAGAACAACTCATAAACATCCCTTGTATTTTCCCTAGTACTCTCCTTAAACACAGGGCTTTCTGCCTGAAGTAATTTCAATCTAGTGTTTTACTGGCTTCTAGTCAAATCTCTCTCAGCCTCTAAGCCTCTGTGCATCGCAGGCAGTATTAATTACACCTGGGAAAACAAACAAAAATAATTAGGAATGCAGCTACCATAACTATCTGAATAGATCTAATATGGAGAAGTCTTTGCTACTCTTGGCATTCCTGAGCTGAATTTTTTTGGGTGTCAATGATGTCATAGGGAAATTGTACAGTGCTGATAAAATGGGAGCAGTGACCACATGGATGCAATGAGCACTTACCCTCTCATCGTTTTTTGACCTTGGGGACAGCAGCAGGTCAAAAAATCTGCACTGGAACCTCACAGGCTTTTCCCAGCTCCACTACAAAACACAACTTGTTGGTTTGCAATAATTCAGGGAATTCTTGTGGTACCTGAATGAGCTGGAATGCTTCCATACTGCTTGCTCTGCCACGTGCAGCAGGAGTCACTCTATTCCCAACAGGCTTGGAAATGACAGGGATGAGAGCCATAGTTTGCTTCAAAGGCAGAGCTTTTTCTCCACCTTTGCTTAAAACTTTATTTTGGTAAATTTGCTGTTGTTGTCCAGGCTAAGAAAGATGTGATCTTTCAGCAGCTGATCAGTGTGCCTTTATTTTCCTGCTAGATTTCTGGAGGTGCTGTTGGGACGTGGAAGTCAGAAGACATCAAAGCCAACAATGTCCATATGGCCTGGCAGTTACCACAATATTTATTGATATCTGCTGGGGAGGTGATGTTCTCCATTACGGGTCTGGCCTTCTCCTATTCTCAGGTACTCCACTTAAAGATAAGGGCCTTACAATTAGAATTCAAGATTTATTTCTGCATCTATCATTGACTTGTACCTCCTTTGACATGACACTTCCTAACAATGTTATCTATCCTTTAGCTGAAAGTGGGATTATAGCACAGCTTGCTGGGTGCCCTCAAGCTAAATTAATTCATATTCTGAAGATACCTGTTCTCAGTGATACTTGGAAATATCCTTTTCTGGTAAACCTGAGAACACGGAAGAGAACTGGGTAGTTAATGGGAAAACTCTGAATATTTTAATATCAGGGTTTTCTTCTAGTGAAGTATTTTGTGCTATATATTTTCCAGTGATACAAAGGCAAAGGTATCTCAAGGGCTACAGGGTGGCATGGGGGGCTTGGCACCTTCTTTAAATTGAAAGACTGAAGTGCAAGGTTGTAACAAAAGAGCAAGGGGTAATGAACGTGCAAGGCATGATTTGATTGTTGTCTGGGGAGGTTGATGAGAAGAGGGGACTGAGACATTATGTGGTTGCACAGCTACTGAAGCTGCTCAAATTTATCCCTGGAGTAAGGTGCAGATGTTTATTAATGAGGATGATTACTACAGCGGGATGATCTGTAATGGGATGTGAAAAATTTGTTCTTAGCAGGAAATTTAACATCAAGATCCAGTCTCTTTTCCAAAGGTGTACAGCCACATGGCACCAGACTCCAAGCTGCAGGGCTGGTGTGGCTGCTTGGACGTCCTGATCGTACCATTTCAGATGATACAGATTGGGGATGACCCAGATTCAGCTCTGCAACAGCAGCATCTCCTGCTTCTTCTGTGTCCTCCTGTCCATATTCTGAAAGCTCCTTGTATGCAGCTGTTGAGATTGACCACAGATTAACCACTCCACACAGAGGAAATTCCACCATCTCCTCCTAGGCTGAGCCCAGTGACGCCTGCCCTGGGCAGGACTCCAGAGGGTGAAGCAGGGCCAAAGGGCACAGCACGATTGCCACTGATCAGGCCCTTCTCCTCTTTTCAGTCTCCAGCCAGCATGAAGTCGGTGCTGCAGGCAGGCTGGCTGCTCACGGTGGCTGTGGGGAATACCTTTGTGCTCATTGTTGCCGAGGCTGCACCAATGGCACAGGTATGGTTTGGCTCTTGAAACAGAGGTCATGCTTTAAAACATGCTTCTGGTGCTTCTGACTGGCCACGTCCTGGTGCACAGCTTCTCTGCCCTGCACCTGCAGGCTCCTGCACCTGAGTGACAGCAGCCCACTCTGAGCTGTCCCCAGCCCCTGCTCTGTGGGGCCTTCAGTGGTGTTTCCCTGGGGAGCACTGGCTCTCCCTGACCCTCCCAGTGGCAGAGGTGGCTGACCTGCACTGCTAACACTGCTGGAGCTCAGCTCTAGGCAAGCTGGCTGTGTCTGGACCTGGAGCTGGACACAGTGGCAGCCACAGAGAAGCAAAGACACCAGTGGGCACTCAGCTCTTCCTCGAGGGTCTCACTTGGGGAATCCTGCCAGAACAGCTGCCTGTGGCATCCCTGAAATGTCAGGCTTACTGGGGGAGGTCATGGTGCAGAGGTAGTTTAATTCAGGCTGTGAAGGTTCTGGGTTGATGCCATGAAGGTGTGAACTGGGACTTTTTTCTGCCATCATGAATCTGCCTCTCCCAAAAGAATCTTGTAGGCAAAAAGTCCAGGTAGATATGTTCCAGTCAGATTTGTAAGAAAAGATTTAATGAAACCAATTCAATCTGTTTTGTTTCGAGAGGTATCACATATTTGTAATTACATTATGTGTACAAGCATTTACAGAGAACAAGATGAGAAAGTTTCTATCTTGTCAGCCAATTTGGAAAGTAAAAAATAATATTCACCCAGCTCTTTAAAAAGCACTTGAAAGTGCAGAGATATCCCCCGGACTGAGAGTCTGGGGTCTCCTGACCTGCTGTTCTTTTTTCTTTCCTAGTGGGCTGAATTTGTCTTGTTCACTGTTCTCCTCTTTGCTGTGTGCATTATTTTCTCCATCATGGGATATTTCTATGTCAGTGTGGATCCAGAAGACCTAGAAGAAAAGGAAGAGAAGAGAGAGACCTCAAGCAGAGGAAACATGATTGGTCTTGTTACTCAGAAAACAAAGCTCTAACACATCGTGGGTTGGGATTTTTATTATTTTTTTTAAATTCAGTTAGGAGAGGGTAAAAGAAGGATGGGGACAGTGTTACTTTATTTTAGAGCATTGCAGTCTTTATTACTCAAAATGTAGCCACCTTACAAATGGGACCAAATAGCCCTCTGTAAAAACAATGGGGGTCCTAAAATCAGAGCAAAACTCCCTGGGAAAGCTCCTCAGGTATTAAAAGCCCTTATTAGTAATTGCAGTGTAATTTAAAACCTGCCCATCTTTTTAAGTATGGAATGCTTTCCTATGATTTTGCCTTAAACATATATTTAGGGCAGCAGGGAGGAAGGGTGGAAGAAATGCCATATGACACAAAAATCTGGAAATGTTATGAGAGAAGAAAGAGGAAAAGCTAGTATAGAAATTAGGGAAGAATAGATGTTAGTGACAGAAGGGTTTTTAATGCTGAAATCAAAGACTGTAAGGGTTACACACAGTCCCAAAGGATTTCATCATGTAACTCTCCTTATGAGTACTTCATCCCATTATTGCATGTTATGAACGGTTCTGATTTATGATTTTCACCTTCAGGCTCCGAAGTAATAACAGGGAATTAAATTCTGCAGGCTAAAATATTCCCAACACACTGCTGACGAAGACAGGCATGCTACCACCTCTCTGATACCCATTTTTTCCCCTAGAAGTTTTTAGCAACTGATGGTGTTCTTTGATTAGACATGATTAGATACTTTCTTATTTCAGAATTCCAGACAGTTATTTGCCATCTTCCTATACATTAAGCCTTTATTGGGCATTTCCTTTTACATCACCTGTCACTGCAAGTTAGGATATGGCTGATTTCTTATCTCATGCCTCAGTTATTCCCCACTGGGAGACGAGTTGCAGTAGTTTCTATAAAATTCCAGGCATCCTGCAGTGAGTTATTTACAAGGATGCACTTTATCATTTTTTCAGTCTACAAGAGGAGACTGTGGCATATGAGATTTTTCTTTTTTCCTCCTTGTTTTTCTGTCTCTACCAAACTTTGGATATAGCAATTTTATTGGAATTGTGATATAATTGTCTGATTTTCCTCAATTGCGTGAAGCTGTGATTTCATGTTCTGCATAGGAGTAATTCAACCACTGCTGATCTAGTAAAACTCCTGAGAGAGTCCCTGCCTTCCTCTGTCACTGCAAGGCCACAGCTCTAACAGGTATGGCCTAATTTAAAACAAGGCTGTCAACAGGATCTTCAGGTTCACAGAGAATAGATTTTAAATTATGCTTTCCTCTTCCATCTTGGCATTGGCCATAGGTGGTTGCTGATACTTGGATTCAGGAGATCACAAAATACATGTTTAATTCCTGTTCAGGACGGTGCTAGGAAATACACTTAGTTTGACACCTCAGCTCCTCTGATGTGCTGCCAGTGTGTGTGTGTGTGTAACACTTGAGTAATACTAAGAAAACACAGCTTTTCAGCTTCTAACTCATAGCCTAAGATTGATCCCTCTGCTTCCTGTCCTAAATGGGCATGGACATTCACCACTAGTTCTGCATAAACTCCTGCTTGCTGTGAAGAAGCATCTGGGGTTGTGCTGGAGGGGGACCATGGTCTCATCAGGTAAATGTGAAGAGGCTGCAGATGTGCATGCAGGAACACTTGGGGTGGTTCAGTCCATGTGTGCTGGTTTTGCACCACCACACCATGCAGAGACATTTATTAAGTTGTGGTGGCTGGATCCAGGCAGCTGAACCCTGCAACTCCATGAGGAATGAAGAGCATTGAAAGCCACCTATTAGGTCATCCAACCTGCTTCTCAGAAGCCAAATGAGGATTATTCTCCTCTGTTCTTTCTGGTATTGTTCTCCTGCTGTGATTCTTTGTGTGGGTTCTTTCTCCTCCAAGCATTGTTGTTTTCCTAATCCCATTTTATGACACACTGTGAATAGGCTCAGAGGCTGCTGAATCATTGCTGTGATGCTGTTTGACCAGCTTCCAACTTGAAGCACTAATAGAAAGCATTTCTTCCTCCACCCACTGCAAACAAAACAAAAATCCCCAAACTGAAGGAATTTCCAGGCTCCAGTAACACTGAACAAACACAATTTAGAATTATTGGAGCATTTAATTTTTTATAAGCCTTGAATTTGGAAGTATGTTGTGGTTAGAGGGCATATGTGGTGAAGAGACAAATGAAAATTATTGAAGCACTTTCCTTGGGAAGCACTTGGTAAGCAGTTCAAAGTTGCATGAGGGAAAGCAAGGTACCCAGATCTCTAAGACTACATATGCTTAAGAACCTCTTGAATTTTTTTGTTTTATTTCCTTATTGGCGACACTACCAGAAGCTGTCACAGACTCTGAGCTTAATTTAAAGAAATCGTTCCAAACTCATAAAAGATACATTTAGGATGTCATCTGAATCTGCTTTTTAGCCTCCTGATGCCAAATTGCCTCTTTCCAAGCATCTCCACGTTCCAAACCATCACCATAATGCTGGGGGAAGGAAAAATTACAATTCACAGTTGGGAAGATTAGGAACAGGAAGGCAATGCTATAAATAAAGTGCAACATGAGGCTGGGGGCTGCTCCTGCAGCCCCTCCCAGGAATTGCTCAAGGGACTATAAGCTCTGTTCACATTTCTCTCAGAGATGAACCAGTTACTTCTTCCCACCTGCTCATCATGACCTATTGGAAGCTCTTTCCTTCTCTATCTGCCTTCTTGGTTGCTGGTATGATCCTTCCCCACTGCTTCAGCTGCTGTCGTGGCTTTGCTAAATTGGACCCATTTATTTGGAATGCACCAGCAGTTTGGAGGGATTTCCACTGGCATGCTCACAACCAGCCAGGAGTGGGCTGGGGGCTGTAACAATGAGCTGTCCCTTCTGTAGCTAGACGAGGTGGAAAAATAATATATTCAGCACAGCACTTCTCCAGTTTTAGAGCCACAACTCCATTCTTGGAGGCCTTGCATTACTTTCAAATGGACTCAAGACTGGATCAAAGGTCTGGGACTTGATTGCATGAAGTAATGAGATCTCTGGGTTTTTCTTCCATATGGTCATCTCAGAGATGGGGCCATGCCCAGCTCTTTGTACCCAGTTTTAGAAAAATATTCTCTATTCCTCACAATTCTTTGCTTTAGGATCACAGGGAGGATCCAAAGTAGGGATAGTATATGTAAAGCTGTATGAACCTCTATAGAGAAATAGCAGTGTGCTGCCTGTCCAGCTTTACCTGTCACTGAAGACTCTCAGCTGTAAGTGAAGCTTTCCCTGGCATAGATTAGGGAAAGCTCACACCAACTGACCTACAGGAATTATCCTCTCCAGCTGAGGGACAGGGAAGAGGTGGTGGGGAACTGTAGATGTGTTTCTGCACAAACCTTATGGAGATTGCAGAGGTTTGGCTTTGCTCTGCAAGTATGTGTGTTTATCTGTTTCTCTGAAGGGTGCTTTCTGAGAAAGATTTTTTTGTGCAGAAAATTTCCCTTCATTTCCACTGGCTGTTGCCATTTTTCCCCTTAGCAGGTTGTAAGTGTGACCAGTATTATTTCCAGTTTTGCATGAGATAAGCATAAAAATGAGATTTCAAACTCAGCAAAACAACATCTTGGCTGTTGGTTCCTTAAATTTACCTCTTCTTTCTGAGGAAGTCAGATGCCTTTAGGTAGCAAGCTTCTCTATGCAGCTCAAGGGGCTTATATCCCTCTTTTCTTCCATCTTCCTTTCACCACAATCCCAGAATTCCAGAAGATGAGCCCCGGCAGGGCTGCATGGGACTGGCTTGGATGCAGCTGGTGTGTGCTGTCACCACTGACTGGGAAGCAGAAGCCTGGCCAGGTCAGGAGCTGATTCTTCTCTGCATACCCAAATGGGGCCTGGCAAAGTAGACTGAGGCAGGGCTGGCCCTGGTGGAAGTTGTGGTTTACTGAGCAATGACCTGGATGTGAGTTTTATTGTGAAAGTGAAATGTAAGCGAGTGAAAGGAAAGGTTTTCACTTTACTTGGCTTTGGCCTGAGGCAAGGAAACTGCAGACTGATGTGCAGGGAGGAAGCAAAGGGCTGTTTGGTCAAGATCTTCCCAATTCCTCAATGAACAGCTGAAGTTACATTGAATTAATTGCAGGGAATATGAGAGAAGAGGAAAGCTCAGATGATTAAACAGTGGATGACTTCAGGTCTTTTAGAAGAGCACTCTCCTAGCTGGTTGTGAAGGACCACTGAGGGAGATGGTCACCCATGGTTTGAAAATGGGTTTGGTATTCCAGAGTACTGCAAAAACCAGCACGAACCAGCACTGGTGGGTCTGCACTGACCAGAGGGGAAGGTGGCTGTTCCCTGGCAATGCTCCCACCGTCCATGGGAGCCACCACCTTGGCTTAACGTTTGGACAGAACAAAAAACTGAATGGTATTACAGATATGATTAGCACAGGAGGGAGAGCTACAATTAGGGGTAGTTAACAAGTTTTAGCCTGGGTCACACAAAGAAGGATAATTTTTTTTTCTCTGCATTGAATTTCTTTACTGAGCTACACGAACCACTTTTTAGCACAAGCTGCTTAAACCTGTGAGATCAACGCCATAGCAAATAGCACAGCTGCTGAATTTTGGATAGTACCAGACTCTGCATTTCATTATCACTACATTTGTTATTGTGATACAATTTTAAAACAGCATTTAAGAGATGTGTCTGGTCCCAGATGTTGACAGATCTGGCTAGGGTTTTGCATGTTGATAGCTGGATTCACTAGCTGTTGATAGCTAGTCTTTAATGTTAATGTGTGTGATAAACCTCTCATATACAAGTAGGTGCAGGGCCTTTAGAATTCTTCAGCAATTTAGAAAAAAGCCCCAAAGTTCCATATGAAGCTGGCTAAACATGAACTGTGGCATTGCTTCCTTGAGGGAGCTTCCCATGTGCTTTGTAAAGCAGGGACACTCATTCATCTCCTGCAAAGTGGTCCCCAGAGAGACAAAAATGGGGGACACAAACATTTTGCCTTGAAAAGGGCTCATGTTACCTAATAGAAATTGCATGAAAGGAAATAATTGCTTTGCTTAAAATCCCTCCTTCCTCACCATCTCAGGTGACAACAAGGAAGGAAACTGTTTCTTATTGAGCTTTGTATCAAGGAGCTGCTGCATCTTCTCAAAGTCTTTTTGTGCTGTGTTTTGCCAGCAGAGCAGCATTAACCTGGCTCTAGACCTGTAGATCAGAAGACTGTCAGGCTGCAGAGCAGCCACACAGCAGGCTCCCACAGTCAGCTGATCAATTCTGATCTCTTCATTTTTAATGAATAGTTGTAGCAGTTATTCTGCAGGGCTCAGTCAGTCAGAATTGCTCTAAATTTAGGCCACAATTAAGGACCTGAGAGAACTGTAATCAACAAGATAAATAGCTAAAGTCTCAAAAACCTGCTAAAACACTTAGTGCTTAGTTAAAATTTAAATATGCTTGCAGAAAGTAAAAATATACACCTGAATTTAGCAATTCAGTCAGAGCAATGAGGAGCTGTAGCTGGAATCGACCAATGTGATGACTGGCAACCAAGAGGAAGATACACAAATCAAGCAAACATCCCTCTTTAGATTATTTTTTGTCATTGCATACGTTGTTCAGTCTGCTTGGCCTGCCCTGTTCGATCTACCCATGTGTGTAAGGAAAAGAAGCTGAATTGACTTGCCGTGTACCCTTTCCAAGCTGCAGCTTGGTTCTCCTCTTGTTGTAGACTCCCAAGCTAGCTCCAAATGACTCCCTTTGCTAGCAGTCAGCCCCTTCTGTCCCACATGCTGATCTTCCCTCCCCACAAGTCACTTCTCACTGATGACTTTCCAGCCCTCAGTACCTTGTTTATTCCTCCACTCATGCAGCCTCTTTGCTGGCAGCAACAGTGTGTTTGCTTGGGAGCTGCCCTGGATAATGCTGCCCACTTTCCTGCATCCAGAAAAGCTGCTGACCCCCAGGAGAACTGTGTCTGAGCAGAGACCATGCAGAGCCAAATGTCTGGGTGGTAACAACATCTGCCCTGGCTGCTTTGGCTCTGGCTTTTTGTCACAGCTTCGTATGCCCTGACATATCTTCTGTAGGCAAATCAGTTCAGAGCACAGGGGTTATCCAGCATCTCCCTCCCACCCATCCTGTGCCTGGTTAGCTGCCCACAGTCAGCCCTAGTGTTGTGCCAAGTCAAGCCACAGGGACTTCTGGACCGACACGCTGCTGTCACCAGCCCTGGAGCATCCATTAGTGCTGCCCGTGGCCCCAGCCTATTTACACATTATTTATGGCTCTGCCCTGCCAGCCAGTTTGAGAGTCTCTCTCTTGCACAGAAGGGAGAGAAAGCCACACAGGCTGTGTCCATCTCAGCAGTGGTGTGTGCACAGTGCCTTTGCAACCACAGACCTCCCATTAGCATGGAAACAGCAGCTGGTGGAAAGGGGCAGCTCCACTGACTGCAGTGCCAGCTGGTACCAGTGGGGCTGCCTCTGTGACCATTCCAGGCTTGGCCTTTTAAAAGTCAGTGTCAGTGTTTTGCTGAGAGCCCTGTGTTATCACTGTGTATTACCATGTGCTGCCAGGCTTCAGCTTCTGAATCTCGAGGTCGAGGAGCAGCAGCAGGCTGCATCCTGGCAGGGCACTTTCTGCTCCTTCTTGGCCTACTTGTCCATCCCCAATGACCAGGTCTTGGGTAATAACTGGCATCTCCCAGACCTTGCTGTGTTTATGTACCACTCACAAATGAAGTTTCTTCAAATGGAAGTGAATTTACTCGGATCTCTAACTCTACCCAAATCTGCTTGGAACTGCTGGGAGCCTTTGTTCAGCTCTTTCTCTGTTTAACCTGTGCATCAAAACACTTTCCAAGCAGCCTTCATGCTGTCCTCACCAAAGAAAGAAACCTCTCAAAGGTGCTGTACCAATATGGACTTTTCCTGCCCAAGTTAGAGGTGAAACAGGCCAGCAAGAATCCATCAGGCAGCAGGACCTGCTGTCTTTCAAAAAGAAGAACTT
>VZTT01020220.1:1394-25874 GCA_013400855.1 Buphagus erythrorhynchus | reverse complement strand
TTTTTTTTTTTTTTAACAGTTGATAAGATCTGTCTCGTTGTGGAAGATCTCAAAGGTTTAGTCTTAGATGGAAATTATCTATAGCAGGTGCAATTTTGTAAATCCTGATTATCTCAGTGCTTGCTTTCTTCTCTATATTTGTGATCATCATTTTTGCTCATATATGCAGATTCTCTTTTCATAGGGGATGATAAAGAACAGTTTTGCATGCTTTGTTAATGAGAGGAAGAAGAGAAACTTAATTTGGTTTCCTTATGTAGACTTTGCTTTCCTAAAACATAGTGACACAGAATTAGTGGTGATGTTGTGTTCCCTTCAAGGTCTTGGAAGTACATGGGAGAATAATGTTATTATTCTTTGCAGCTTAGATAATATGAAGATGGAGGACTATGAAATATTCTGTAGGAAGCATCTTTCCAGAATCCAAGAAGAGGCAATAAAAGGAGAAGCCTCTTTGTCTGTTCAGAACAAAAATGTGTCTCTCATTCAATTCTATGGAGTCCCTGTGCTTTCCCCTCTGGTAAGGCCTTTTTTACCCCTTTTCCTCCCTGATGTGCTGACTGTGCTATTGGCGCTGGCTTTGATGTGCACATGTAATGATTCTATGGAAGGTCTCTGTGTGAGCTGTCGTCTGACCTGCTGTTTAGTGTATTCTAGGCATTCCTAGCCTTAATCTTACAAAGTAAGGGGTAAAATGTACTTTTTCCCCCATTACACGGACTACATTTCTTTTAATTTTTTAGAAGTTATCTTCCTAAAGGGAGCACAAATGTTGTTGGTTTTCAATAATGTTACTGCTGGCCTTCATATAAAATCATACTGACATTTCAAATGTTGAACATGCGAGTTAGTTTAATGGTGTAAAAAAATGTGAATAAGAAATACCGAGATAGTTAAAAGCTTTTAAGGAAATTTTTTTGCATGTGTTTGTGTCTTCCTCTAATGTATTCCACAGGCTCATCAATTATGTTAAGTCATTCTGTGCTAATGCAAACAGAGCTAAGCTGAAGATTGTTGGTAGTTCCTGCAATACTGCAGCCGACTTCCTTGTTTCAGTGATGGGAAGAAATGGGAAAGAGTCTCTAACAACAATGTCCAAAAGTTGTGATACAGATATAAATTGCGGATATATTGTCTTATTCTTCATTTACAAATGCATGGATATTGTAAGGGTTTTCAGAAAAAATACCTGAATCCTATGTCAGATTGATATCCTAGCATGTAATATTCATGGAAAATTTTATAAATGGCGTCTTAAATTCATGTTCATTTGCATGTGTGCCAGGAAGGCATTTTGTACACTTTCCCGTAAAAATCGTTTAAGAAGCTGGCATTTAACACCTGCACAAAATCTCAGTTGATTTCTGTTCTGCAAATTGTTTTGTTCTGTTGTTTTTCTTTTGAATTTATTTCTGTAATTCTGTATTGAAATTTGCATTTAGTGATATAAACCATGTTCCGTACACTCTGTTTTGCAGCTTACTCTTGAAAGGAAAAAGGAAATACAGCAGTATAAGGAGAAAGCACTGGAGCTAGAGACCAGGAAACAGAAGTCCCAGAAAAAAACTTTATTGAATCGTGTTCAGGAGATTGTAGAAAATGTCCAGGTATTGTTAGTCCACAGCTGCTTCATAGATTTACAGAAAATCACTGCTTATAGACATTTAGAGAAAGTGTAGGAGTTTAAGTATTCCCCAATATAAACATGAAATGAATAGCAGCTAACTCTCCAGAGCCAGCATTTGCTAGTATTTAATGCTGTGTGTCCTGATAATTGATTATTTACTAATACTTATTGTAGTGTGTGGGACTTGCTTTTCACTGCTTCTTTTGCTATATGCAAAAGACAGAGCTCACTACTTCTTTTCTAAGAGTGTTGGAAACAACTAGATTGTTCAAACAAGTGAACAACTCTCTTGTATGAGTGCTTTATTTTCAAGCTTTTATCTTAATTGTAAAATAATCTATAATCAACTTTATGATTACAGAATTAAAATTACCTTCACAACAGCTTGAATTTCTGTTGCGTGCTTTAAAATTTTACTGCAACTATTCTTTTTCTTTGCTGCTTCAGTGATGAATTCAGTAGAGTTCTTAATTTAAAAGACTGCTAAATACATCTAATTAAGGAATTATTGTAAGTCTTTGGAACAGCTGTAATAAGGCCTTTAGAAGAAACTGTTGCTTAAACAGTTAATACTGAGTTTGTTGAGTTACCAGGGTGACAAACAGCTCTTGGTAGTTTGCATTGTTTACTGAGTGTGTGTGGCAACAGTCAGGTGGCTTGGGGCTTGACCAGCAGACCAGGAAAGTGTGTTCAATACAAAAACAACATAAGTTTTTTGGTTTTGTTTTTTTTTCCCAGATGTGTCCTTTTAATAGCTGAGATGCAGGACATAGGATAACTGTAGTATGAAAATCATTTTGAACAAATGCTGGCTAGAAGTAACACATAATTCTCACTTAAATATAGTTGGTTTTTACATTTTTTTTTTAGTTCAAGTGAAGTTTGCAGGAATCTGAGATTCTGAGATTTCATTGAAAATCTGTAATTTTTAAAAAATTTAATTTGCAGATGAAGAAGGGACCTAGCATGAGTGACGTGAACACATTGGAGGCTGAAAGTTCTTGCCCTGATTTGGATTCAAAGGCTTTGAATGACTTCACAGCTCTGTCAAATATCAATTCAGCATATTCTCCTGAAAGACACAGTTCCATGGACCTGGAAAAGACACCAGAACTTAGACCATCAGGTACTGCAGGGCAAATTACATCAAATGTGACAGAAGTAGTTAAAGCAGCAGAAGAAAATGTTTCTTCAAAGCCAAGTGAGAGTCGCTTCTTGGCGGACGTGCCATGTCCAAGGGCTGCATCTCCTGACAAGGTGTGTAACAAGCTCCCCTCTCATGCTCTGCAGAAGCAGGAGGGACGAGTGGGGTCACCATCAGACGAGGATGTCCAAGATCCATGTGTAATGAGTCTTCAGAACCTGATAAAGAAGTCTAGGGAGTACTTAGAGAAAGAGCAAAGCAAGCGTACCTCAAAAAGCAGTTCAAAGAGGAGTACGAGTGAAAGTAATTCGGATAAAGAAAATGATGGTGTTAAAACAACTGACTCTGTGAAAGAGAGGGCAAAGTTTACAGGCAGAAGTTGCTCTGCTCAGACACTTGATAAACCCAGTCTTAACAAATCAAATACCCTTCTCCAAGGCGCCTCTATTCATACAAATAACACAAGTATATCCACTTTATCCAGTTTTTCTAAAGTAGACATACCTATGAGAGTTGGAACACCCCCTCTGGTGGATTCAGATTCAGATGAGGAACTGAAAAAGAATTCTATGTTTGAACGTGACAGTAGCATTGTCAGGAGCCTCACAGGCTCTTATGCCAAGTTGCCAAGCCCAGAGCCAAGCATGAGCCCTAAAATGCACCGACGGCGCCCAAGGCCTTTATCCATGGGACACATCATTATAAACAACCCTGTGAATGCTTATGAGTTAAGTCCTAAAGGCAAGGGTAGAGCAATGGATTTAATCATGCAAGATATTGCAGATAAAAACAACGTGTCTGAATCTGTGCCAAAGTTCATGGTGGACTTCACCACAGTTTGCCCTGGCAGAGTTCCTGGTGTCAGCAGGAGCTCCTCAGGCCTTTGTGATGGGTTGGGGGTTGGCAAACCAAACCGCCATTCCTTCGGGCTCTTTGAAAGCAGAGGAACAGTGTCGGCTACGGTGGAAGGACAGCTGGTCATGGACCATAGCAGAGGGCCATACAAAGCAGAGAGCAGTACTAGTGTGGCACCTCCAAAAGTGAATGAGCCCTTTGCCATCAGTCAGTCTGCAGTGACACAGAAGATCCTGGCTGGGAAGGAAATGAAACCAGCTACTTTGCCAGAAGACACTAAATGTAATTCTCCAATGGAACTCAATAAATCTTATGAGG
The DNA here is from genome assembly GCA_013400855.1 of Buphagus erythrorhynchus. NCBI lineage: Eukaryota > Metazoa > Chordata > Aves > Passeriformes > Sturnidae > Buphagus > Buphagus erythrorhynchus. The sequence goes on along the minus strand of VZTT01020220.1, from coordinate 21,930 downwards.
TGGAAAATCCATCTCCACTACTGATGCAGAGCAAGAATATGCGACAGCAGATGGATAATACTCCAAATGTTTCCTCAGCAAATGAGCAGTTCCCAGAAAATTTTGAAAAGGTAAAACATAGACTTGATTTGGACACCGACAACTGCCAAAAAGAAAACAGCTCCTGTGTTCTAGAAGTTGGAATGGAAGAACAAGAGAAGCAGTGGTTGCAAGAACAGAAATATCCTGTGGGATCAGTTTACATTACCAAGAATGCAGTCCTTGAAAATATAGCAAAAGGTAAAAGATTTCCTGTGCTTGAGGGTTACTTCTCAGTTTATAAATCTTTTAGAAAAAACCCCAGTGATCATTAGTCATTAGTGTTTCTTTTCAGAAGGCTAATTTCTCTAATTTAATTTGACTTCACAAATACTGATTTCCCATTTCAATCTAGAAGTTGGAATTTAGTTCTACTAAGAAAATTGTCTTAAGCCACGAGGTCTAAATGAGACTATTAAAAGAAAAAATAGCCCATGTAAATAAAAAAAAATATAGATATTTTCTTCAAATTCACGACTCCGTTACTTCTTCGTGCGTCTCTACTAATTGAGGCTGAAGTGGCATAAATAATGTTAATTCACTCCAGCAATTGTTACAATTCTTAGAGCTGTATTTTCCAAGTCCCTATTTTAATTCAGGCTTTTGGTGTTACTGCTGTTCCATTCACAAGTTTAGTTCAGAAATACAAACTTGAAAATATTTTGAAAGACTAGTAAATGATGAGGTTCTGTGCAATACCTAATGGGAACTGGATATCAAGGAAACCTGATATCAAAGACATCTTTTTTACTTTTTACTGATGATGCAAATTACCTCTGATAAAGGATGGATGTCTCTGGCAAAGACCATATAGAAGGTATTTAATACTTTATTCTTCATTATGTATTTTCTCAGAAGATATTTTAAAAACTAAAATGCTGGCCTTTGAAGAAATGAGAAAGAGACTTGAAGAACAGCATGCACAACAACTGTCAATTCTGATAGCTGAACAAGAGAGAGAACAGGAGAAATTGCAGAAGGTAAGGTGAACAGGAAAAATTCTAAGCAAAGGTTTTGTGTTGTATGGAAGTTTGTCAGGAAGCAATTGGGTTTGAATGTATATTCTGTTGCTTTGCAGAGTTAGAAAAATAGTCTCATGGTTGAATCTTCCTTTTGTAGGAACTGGAAGAGCAGGAGAGAAAGTTGAAAGGAAAGAAGGTTACTACAACGGAAATAGAAATTTCCAAAGTGAATATTAACAGTAGGATGGAGTTGGAGTGGAGGAAAAAAAGTGAAAGTGGCTTGCTGGAAAGTGTGCAGTCTCAGCTGGAGACAGTCCATAACACAAACTCCACCAGCATTGGTAAAACTGGGAGGGAGGAATATAGATTAAGTGTTGTGATATAATTTGTTCTACAGTGCCTGACTGGACCAGCTTCCCCACTGTGTGGATAAGTGCAGTGTTCCTGCCCTAGGGCTGCTCAGGGTACACAGAGGGCTGCTGCCCTCTCTGGGGACAGCATTTGTGAAACAAAGTCTGTTGCATCTTTGTGTCACTGGCATTTAGCACAGGTTCAGCCATCCTTGAACTGTTCCATGTACTGCGTTTGTTATGTAACTGTTTTAGGGCACATCCAAGGAAAACAAACTAAGAATAACCTCCTTTGATCAAAGATGAGGATGTGGATTTGCATGATGTGCCAGAAGGATTGTCCTTGTGCCATGTAGCTGCACAGCACTGGGCCAGGTGGTCACATTTGTGTAGAAGGTTTTGAGGGGCTCTGCCTAGGGTTCCTAACTGCAAGGCAATACAGCTATAGCTGATGGAACACCTCTCACCTGTTCAGAACATTGTGATATGTTTTGTTCTGTCTTCTGTTTAGCAAATTTTGCATGGAAATCAATCAGAAACCTTCAGCTTGCTTTTTTCCTATAACTGACCTTGTAGACAAAGCTGGGACCCCCGAGCTGAGTGCATCCACAGACACAGGCATTACTTCATTGACAGAAGTGTGTGTTGAACTGTCTGTTCTGCTTTCTGTGCAGGTTTTGCTCATACAACACCCAACACCTTTTCTTCAACAAGTGAAACTTCATTCTATCTCTGGGGACCATCAGGTAGTGGAGTTATAAAAACCTCAGTATGCAGGCCAAGTAATAGGATCAAAACTAGGTGGACTCAGGTAAGGGAAAAAAAATAATTTCTCTTAAAAGGCCCTCATGTTTTTGTAAGGCACTGGTAACAAAAGACTTTAGTATCCATTCCTGTGTCAGCTTGGATTACATAAGAGAACTGTGTAGGTTATTTTTCTTATTCATATATGCAAAATAATCATATAGAACTATATTGCTTCTGCCAAATTATGGTGGGTACTTTGAGCCCAGTCAAAGCTTTATCAACAGTATTTTTGTTACTTGAAAACTTATGTCACTTGATGGATGCTCTTTGATAAATAATTCATAATTCTTGTTTTTTTATAAAAAGTTTTGAATTTTTTTTAAGGTTTTCAGTCCAGAGATACAAATGAAGTTCGACAAGATCACTGCAGTGGCAAAGGGATTTCTCACTCGTAGACTCCTGCAGACAGAAAAACTGAAACATCTTAAGCAAACTGTAAAAGTAAGATCAACTTTTTTGTAATAGGCAGCTTCTTCTCCTGTTTGTTTTTGTTCCTGCCTTCCATTGACAAATGAAATCCTGCATTTTCTGCTCGAAGAAGATTATGGGGTTGCACATGAACATTTTTGAGTGTTGCACTGCTTATTGTCATAATGTCCAAATCAAACAAAAAATCTGTTTGCTGTGTGTACTGTTTGTAGTGATTGCTTTGTTATGCAGGGTTATGCCTGGTGCTTACTCTTTATTTTCCCATCTTTCCCAGGATACTCTGGAGTTCATAAAAAATTTTCAGTCTGAAGCCCCATTGAAAAGAGGAAGTGTGTCAGCACAAGATGCATCCCTGCATGAAAGAGTAATGGCTCAGGTGACAAAATTTAAACCTTTTATTTTGTCTTTCCCAGCTAATCTGCTTTTGCAACATAAATACATAAAACACTGAGAGTGGCTTTGTTTAGAGTAAAACATTTAAAGAACAGAAGATTCCAGTTTTTGCTTGACAAAAAATTATTTGATTTAGAAAAATAGTTTTCAAAATTATGAAGTGTTCTTTAGGATTGAAAGCAAAAAGAGCTTGATGTTCAAAACCATGGGCATGTAAACTTGATTGAATATTTTAGTAACATTTTAATAATTCTTTCCAGCTGCGAGCTGCTCTGTATGACATCCATGACATCTTTTTCACAATGGAGGCATCAGAGAGAATGAATATTCTGCGTCACGACCGTGAAGTTCGTAAAGAGAAGATGCTCAGGCAAATGGTGTGTTATATTCCAGGGAATGTAAACTGTTTCAGGACTTTAAGTACTTAGTAATTTTGCATTTAAGAGATTCTTCCTCACCCTGTACAATGTTCCTTAAATCTACATTTTTAATTATGGTTTTGTAGGTAACTTTCTTCTGTATCCTCTTTTTTTTAGGATAAAGTAAAGAGCCCAAGAGAGCGAGTGACACTTTCAACAGCTACGCAGAAATCTCTGGACAGGAAAAAGTACATGAAGTATGTGCAGTTCTTCCTTGGGCAGGGAGGGTTGGTGGAAGGAGTAGGAGACATAGGAAATAGTGAGAAGTTTATGGAATAACAGTTTCTTTGCAAACTGACATCTCTGCTAGGAAGAATGAGTGAAAAGCTTTCCAGGTGTGTGATGTCTTGCTAATTGTATTTTGCTCTTACTTCTAAGAAACTTCTTGTTTGTAAGGAGAAAAATGTTCTAAGTTGTGCATTTACACTATAATGCAGTGGTGGATGTTAGTTTATGGTTGATTTTGCAAACTGTAAAAAAGTGCCCCAAGTGATTTTATCTATCTAAAGTGCCTAGCAATAGAGACATTTGGTAGAGTATCTCTGGCAAAGTTTTTCTGGGGAATGGTAGCAGGCATTACCTTGCAACAAGGTGGACAGTTGTTACACTTGCTCCTGAGTAAAGAAGTCATAATCTGTAGGACTGCTCTGGCAATATTACGTATAGGTGTAGTTCTTGTAGGATTTCTCTGAGTGTTTCTGTTCAAGACCTGGATGATGATTTGCTAATTGAAATATGTTTCAATACTTTTGTTTCTCTAGGGCTACAGAAATGGGAATACCAAGTAAAAAAATAATTATAAAACAAAAAACTCCTGAAAACCGGTGGGTGATGTTTACTTGAATTAAAATGCTTTTAAGGAACTGTCTAACAGTGATGGATTCTGTGATCTGTACTGTTGGTTTGCCATTGATCAGCTCAATTCCTGCTACTATCATAATGAAAATTAATGAAATCTGATTTACTGTGGCCCAAGGAAAGGGTTTATTAGCTCATTGTAAGTTATTGTATGTTTTCTTCAGAGTCAGTTCTGAAATTTTATCTTCAGAAGTTATTTATTTATGGCTTTAAGTCTCAGTGCTCAGGTTAAGGTTTTTCTCTGAGATGCACTACTAAGCTTCAGTTTGGCACTACTACTTTCCCTAATATCCTTTACTTTGCAGTGGAATTATTGATAATGCTTATCTTTAGGAAGGTGTCAGAAAAGAAGTGGCTTTCTATTGTGAGGAAAGTTTTGTTCCTTGACTGTGTGATTGTTTGCTCAGATCACAGAAGTTAGAGTGTTCAGTACATGTTCAGGCAGACAACAGCTGCTCTCTTATGAGGCCTGTCTGCACATTTATCTCATATTAAAAGTCAGATACCTGGCATCCCTTAAAAACAGATTTTATCCCATGTTTACCCAAAAGCTTTGAAGACATGCTGTCTACTCATACAGTTCAGCCTTCAAGGACTACTGTAGGCAATTCAGCCCTTTTTCCTGTATGTTCTCATCAATGACTGGGAACCCAAGGCACTGTTGAGGGACATCTATGTGTGTGCTTTTTTCTTTCTTTGTTTTAAGTAGTGGAAGTAGTAATTCTATTCTGAAATTTTAATTCCAGACACTTTGCCTACGTGTCATTTGCATTACAAAACCTGCTAGCCTTTCTGAATTTGTTATGTGAAACATGATGCATAATTTGATATTTCTTGAGACACTCTTATTTTTAAAGGGAAAAAGCACTAATAAAAGTTCGTGTTTTAACAGCATACTTCAACCAAACCAAGGACAGAATGCTCCAGTTCATAGACTGCTTTGCAGACAAGGGTAAGAGCACAGCATGTTTCTAGCCTAAAGATGAAACTCAATGCAAAGTGCAAGAACAGTGATTGATGAATAATATTTACACATAACAGTACAACTGTTGTTCAGAGTGAAAATAATTACTTCTCTCAGTATTCTGAGAGACTGATGAAGCTTTATTTTACCTTATACTGCAGGATAATATTTATTGCTGTCATCCTCTTGTGTATTGTCTTCATTTACACTGTTCCAGCATTTCTATTTGTAGCATTCATTCCATGAAGCTTTGTGTCCACTTAATGAAATATGTATATTTTTATATATAGACTGTAATGCCATGGTACCTAAACTAAATCAGTTTCTTGAATAGAGCTTTTCAAATTGTTCATGGGCACATGTTCTCCTACTTAATGTATCTATGTAAGCCATAATAGTACCAATAGGAATTGTATAGGTGCTCAGGAAGAGGCTCTGTGGGACATTGTAAAAATGTTTTCATGCCAAACACATTCTGATAGTGTCTGTATTTTTGTATACAGCCTTTCAACTTTGTTGCAAGTGACTCATTAACTCTTTTATATTTAATTAGAACCCCTAAGACCTCAGTGAATGGGGTTGAGCAAAATAGAAGGAAGGCCTCAGGGAGCAGAGTGTCTTCCAAGGCTGTTTCAGGTGTGTAGAAAACTGGTGCTTGGATCTTATAGTAAATAAGTTACTAGTATCTAGAAAAAATAAATTGGCAATATATTGTTTTCCTTCCCTTGTGCACCTGCTTTGCTATGCCTTGAGTCTAACCTATCTCTTCAAACAAACCTGTGCTGGTAACTGAGCCATCCACTTCCAAATTCTATAAACCAAGTATATAGAATGTGCTGCACAGCTCATTTGCTTTCACTCACCAGATGCCCAGTCATAAAAAAGATTGCCAGATGTATTCACTGGAACTGTTGAGAAACTGATAGTAGTCAAAATAGACTTGGATTAGAATCTTCATGTCATTTGGTTCTTAGTTCTTTACACACATCTTCATCAATGGAGCATATTGAAAGGACAGGAAGGACAGTTTCACACTCCTCAGTGGGTGTTCACTCATCATACAGTCCTAAAATTATATATATATATATATTCCTGTAGCATTTTACAGCATGTTTGAGTCTTAATGACCTAAGTTTGAAAGTGGAGTATTTCTATGCTACCATACAGAGATTATTGATTGGTTACCTTTTATATAAAAGGTTTGATAATAGTGCTGAACCTCTAATAAATCACTATGAATGGTCTTACACAATTTATATTTTTTTAATTAGATTTTAAATTTCTTAAGTGATAAACCTAGATTTATCAAAGGTAAAGTGGTTGATAGGTTTTAAAACTATTTAAGATCTGAATTACACTTTGTTCTCAAAGAAGAGTTCCACAAGTCAAGTATAAAAATTGGGTATTTTGGGGCTTAATAAGGGAAATGTGTAATGTAGTAGGATTTCAGCTGTTTTCCATAATGTTTTAAATAATCTGTATGTATTAAGGATCAAACCTTTTCTCTAAGGGAAATGCTTATTTATTGCTGCCCCAGAGCAGTGCTGGCAGGGAGTATCTGTGAGTTTGAACACAGTGTGTTTTACACTGTTTAAATGGGATGTTTTCCCATTTAAAAATGCTTTGTGAAGTCAAAAGAAGTGTCCACAGAAGGATGTATAGTGAGGCAGTATGCATAAACATGGATAACATTGCAGTATCAGAGGGGGAAATAAAAGGCAGGTGATGGGATCACAACCAGTGTGTGTTCATTTATTTTTCTGTTGTTAGTTCTCCTGGCAGTGCTGCCATCACCAAAGTAGGGCATGGCGGTTTTTAGGCTGGACTCAGTGACACTGCAGAAAAATTAGCAAAGATAATAAATAATCTTCCTGAAACATAAAGCAGAAAATGAAGTAAATAATACTATTTTAGCAACCAGAGGTAGCCATTAAGGCAAGTGTTCATCTGCAAGTTTGCTACTGACTAGTAAATGAGTGTGCTGAAGAACAGGGACAACAAAACAATCAAAGCCTCTCCCAGTTACAGGATTACAGAGGTTGTAAAAGGGTAGTAGTGTTAGGGTGGTGTCAGGGTCAGGTTTGGCACTGATTTGTGGTTTGGATGACATCCCCAAAATCATGTAATTCACTCTGAGCTCATAATGAAGCACAGTGGTGTTTATATTGTGTCTGGCACCAGACATCCAATTAAGCATTCAACACTCCTCTGTGTTGGCAGTGTATGCTGCTCTGCTAAGGAAGTCCCTGGGTTTAACTTAGTAATAATTACCAAACTTGTGTCAAGTCATACTTGTTAATGAAAAAAATCCTTTGGGATAGATCTCCAAATTTCTCTTTGCCTTGTTGCTGTTTGTCAAATATCTGAAAGTCATTGAATGCCTTCTGCAGTGGCCTTCTTGGAACTTCAGGCAGATGTGGCTAACCAGTTGTATGCTGGTTTGTTCTGGTTGCTCAGTGTAAACCTCATGTAGACCTTGGATATCACATATGTTCCTGTGGTGCAATACCAACACTTCTGTGTGCTCCTTCAGAGATAGGTTAGACTTCTTGTCCTAAATGAATAGAAATGCATTCTGAAATTATTACATGAGCATGAAAGACACAATCTACATAATTGTGCAATAATGAAAAAACTTAATTTGAATATATTTCAATAGAATATGATTTCCTTTATATATGGATGAAATGTGAATAGTGAAAAGTCTGGCAGTATGTTAAATAGGGTGTTGATTTAATTTCTTGTCCTCGTTCATTCCTGACTACCAACTAAATTGTGCTTATTAGAGGGGCAAAAAGGGAAGGAGAGTAGTAAGATACAGTTATTATAAATACATTCAACTTTGATATGAGACAGACCCTCAGAAGAAAATGATAACATACTTGTCCAACGTTTTTTTCTTTTGTTCTCCTGATTGCTGTTTTAAATTCTGTCTGCAAAGTTCTTTGTAGCTCTAATACCACTCAGACCAATTGTTGTCTTTTCGTTTAGGAATCAAGTGGCAATCCTAAACTTAGTTTTTTTGGTGTTTATTTCTTCAATCCAAAGTTCTGTGCTTAAGAGAAAAGTACAGACTCATAAATCAGTTATTTTTTTTTTAAGTTCAATTAGTTTAAATCAGACTGAGATGTTCCATCAGTAGCATGCAAATGGGGCCAGGCATGGCATTTAGTGAGATCTGATTGTGTTAGACAGAAGGTGGTTGAGATCTGATTGCTCCTACAACAGACCTATTCATGTCCTCTGCCCAGTTTCCTTTCCTGTGGAAAAGCAATACCAGGCAGGAGGCACACAGAATATCTGGGTGGTGGCAGCATTTGGCCAAGCCAAGGGCACAGCTAGCCCATGTGAGATGGTGGGGGCTGTGGAGTGTGTTGGCTTTCAGGCCAGCACTTCAGGAAGCCTCAGACCTGCTGTGTGTGAGTAGCAGGTCTGTCCTTTGTCCCAGGAGAGAGGCCTCATGTGATTGTCCCTTGCCACTGGAAAAGGATGGGTGATAATTGTTCCAGAACTGTCACTTTTTATACAAATTTGTCTTCTGCAATTCCTTAGTCTAGATTACTGTGGGATTTTTGCATGCTCATATGCTATTACTGTAATATCCTATTACTTGTGTGAGATTTTTATATAACTTGGAGAACACTTGAGGTGAGTTAAGGGTTAGTGTTAATCACTAAAAAAGCACTGTGTCTGTCAGCCTGGTTGTCTGTCCTACAAGATCCCAGGTGATGTGAAGAGCACAGCACTGGGGGGGCTGGGCCAGTGAGAATGCCTTTTGTGTGGTGGGAGCCTGTTGGGATGTGAGGGCTCTGGGCATTCCCAAAGCTGCTTTGGCCTGTGCTGATTGTGGCCCCCGGACTCCTGTAAGTAACCACTGCAGCTCTGACCAAGAGTAACCAGTTCAAAAAGGACTGGCACTTCCTTTGTCACGTTCATTTACTGCCTGGTAGTCATTTCTCTTCCATGGCTGTCTTCCATTCCCACTGCTCTGCTCCCTGTGATATGATTTTCACTGCTTTATGTACATGTTTGCTCACACTGCTGCACTTTCTTAATAACTGCTTGAACCTAAGGAATGCTGAGTTATGCTACTTAGCAGCCTGCAGTGCTGAACCCTCATTACTGGAAGATACTTGTGTCATGCACAGTATAATATGGATTTTAAAATATATGTATGTATATACTTGTTCCCTCTGGAAAGACTTGTTTGTTTGTTTGTTTATTATTTTTTTACTTAAACATCCTTCCTTTTATAAGGGCTCTGCCTGATGATTTTCATACTGGACTTTTAATTCTGGTTGTCTTACTGACCTGGGAGCCTACAGCTGTCTTTTTTTAATTAATCTGACAAAAGGAAAGAGTTATCTTAAGTATTCAACTTGTATAATATTTTTTAATTGATAATTTGTTTAAAAGTAATGCATGGCAGAGTTAAACTTATCAGCCATTTAATCTGTCTTGATTATATGATAGTTCTTTTAAAAACTTTTGAATTGTGGTTGCAGTTGTTTTAGAGTAGCAGAAAAGAAGATAGAATAGTTATCAAGTAAGGCAATACTCTAAAATGCCATTACTTTTAAACCTATAGGTAGTTTTCATAAGCTTTTTGGGGTGTAGCATTATGAAAACTGTCATATTAAAAGTAGTCACTGAATGCATAATACTGCTTTAAAAAAAATTGTCCTAATTTTTTTCAGCTATTTTGATTGGATAATCCTGTTTCAAAAACCATTACTATTAATTGTAATACGGTAATGTTTCTACTTATTTTTAGGAGCATATGCAGGAAGAACCCAAAGAAAGAAGCCAAATGTTGTGACAATTTAAGAAGACAGCATTCACTGGGATAAAATGGCTGTGTTTTAATGATGGCATTCTCAGCACTGATTTTTAATTTTGCATCTTCTTTACATATATGTATATTTAGACATTATAAACCTACTTTGTCATTTTCAGATGACACATTAACACAATCATATTGAAGTTACTTTGAAGCTCTAATGCTTGTGGGAAAATTGCATGTTAGAACTTGTGTACAGACTAGTATTAATATATAAAAGATTCATATTCTTGTTTATTTAAAGACTACCACAGGGCAACATGAAGGTAATTTGTGACTTTTTCACACTTTTTAATTCTAGTGTCTGACATATGCTTTTTGCATTACTTAAATTGCAATTTCTGTGTATGAGTGTCACGTAAGTAAGTCATGGGTATGTATTTAGTTCCATACCATGAAGTTGAAGCAGCTAAATGTGAAAAAATCCCCCAAATTTAATTCAAACAAAGGTGAGCTTTCAAGTCAGTGAATTTGTCACTAGCTGTTCTGAATGTACTTTCTGTAGGAATGAGATTAGCTCAATTTCTGTACTAAAGGCCTTTTACCAAAAGTTTTGCATTTCTGCTGAGCTGAACAGACATGGTCCAGATTCAGTGCTGGGCTGATGGACATACTTACACTGACCAAACCAAAAATGTGCATTTATATGTGTGGTAGATCAAACCACTCTACTGAAAGAGCCCTGGGTTTTTATTGCCCTGCTGTCTACTGCATTTTTTTATGGAAACAGCATCTGTCCAATATGGAGATGTGTATGGTCTACAAAAACTTCAGAAGGTAAGATCTTAACTGTTTTACCATTTCAGACTTAAACAGTTATTTCAGTCTGTAATAGTAATTCAGATCTACTACATTTAATTGATGACACTTGCAGTTTTTCTGAGCAGTTTATCTTCTGCTGTGATCTAACAGGCCCTTGTACTGAAGTCATGATTTCTGCAGGCGGGGAATACCAACCAAAGCCCAACACTTTCATATTTATGAATATTTAACATTAAAAGATCATGGTCATATTTTACGTTAGTCTTCCAACATAGATATTATCCATCAACTTGAGGAGAACACAATTCTCCTTCTTTTAATGAACTTGAGACATGATAACAAAGTTCTAGAGAGAAAAACTCGGCTCTATAATCCTTGCAGATTGCAGATTTGCATAATGACTGCCAGAATGTAAATTAGGTTACATTTTGTTACTTTCCCAGTGTCAACACAACACTAAACTTTGGAAGCTTTGTAATGTGTTGACATGAATGTAAGAGAAAAAAGACTAACTGCAAATTTCATTGTGGTAAATAGCATGAAAGAGGAACATTAATAATGGGATGAGGACAGTACCTTCATGGGCAGTGATGAGTGGATTGGCTTGACTGTGGCACCAGCCTGTGGCTTTTATCTACCACCAACTGTGTCCTCTGCAGCTTGTGATGCTGTTCAGAACAGGTGTGTTATACCAGGCACTAAGTTACCTAAATTGCATGCTTGGAAAATGGCAAAAAACACTGCCCACAGTGTTTGAAGCATGCTTGGTTTGTTTGAAAGCCTGGGGCCAGGGGCCCTAATTAAACATAAGAGTTTACACCAGTGGAAGACCCACCTCCTTCATACAAATGCTGTGGTGCTTTAAAATCTCAGTTGTAATACAGAAAATGCCCGGGGCAAGTTTCTTGTTCACTTGGTGGGCATCAAAGCTGTGTTTTAGTCCCCAGCTTTGCTTAGGAGTGGAAAACATCTCAGGAGGGGAAGAATTTACAGTGACAGGGGTAACCTGTGTAAAAGATGACAAAAGGTGCTGTTGATATGGCAGCACTAAAGATTGATGTTTTTAATGGATGTGTTATGTGCTGTATTTATTATTAGCATAGGCAATATGTTGATGCACAGATAGGTTTAGTGTGTTAGTAGAAACGAATGTTTCCCTTCTCTTAGGGTTTCACAGCTAAACCTCTTGTTCTTCAAGCATGTTTCCAGTGTGTGATAAAGCATTATAGCACAAGGGTTTTTTTTTTTTTTTAACTTTCATGAGGCCTTTCTCTTGACAAGTGCCAGAATTTGGTTTTGTACTTGCTGTTTTGTATTTATACATATTTATCTTTTTATTTTGTGTGGAATTGTGATACCATTACAAAAGTCTATTTATTTTTGTACTTTGTTTCATTTTCACCAGTCTCGCTTTTTACTTAAAGCATTCTGCACAATAAACTCTAAATCTTTATCGCGAAGCGCGTTTCTGTGCCTAGACGGAGCCCTCAGGCGTTTCCCCTCAGGCGTTTCCCCTCAGGCGTTTCCCGCGCTGGGCGGGGCGCGCGCGCTGTCACGTGACGCGGCGCAAGATGGCGGCGTTCCCCTGGTGAGGCGGCGGGCAGCGGGAGCCGCCTGCTCCCCCTCGGAGGGAGGGGCGGGCGGCTGCGGGTCCCCGCGGCTGGGCGAGGGCTGCCGCCATGCTCGGCGACCCTCGCAGCCGGGGAGCGAAGGCGGGGGCGGACACAGATGTGCCAGAGGGGGAAGTGCGGGGCCTCTCCGCTCTCGGTGCAGTTCGGCCCGGTGCGCTGGGTGCCGCGGTTCCGCTGCCGTGGGACTGCAGCCCGGCGCTGCTGGCGGAGCATCCCGAGGGTCCCCGTCACATTGAAACACCGTGGTGTTACACTGAGCTACGCGGGGCCGGGCCGGCGGCACGGCAGAACTGTGAGCCGGGTGGGACGCGACGGCCTCCGGTCATTTCCCCCGACATAAGCACGAGTCCCCCGAGCGCCGCTGGCTCTCCCCGGTGTGTTGTTGTGGAGCGAAGGGCCGGAGCGGGGCCGGAGCGCTCCCCCCGCCGCCCCGGGCGGGCTCACTGCGGGCCCGCGGGCCCGCCCGCCCCAGCTCGCCGCTGCAGTGAAGGTGTCGTGCTGGAGGTTACTGTTACAGCGCAGTGTAGCCTCTGTTAGTTATCATTCACAGGCTTTTTAGAAGTGTACAGGGGCTACAGACAGAGGCAGAGTCAGCTTCTAGCAACATTTACAGGAAGATGTGTGCATCTGAGGAAGCTGCACTGCGTAGGACATGGAATTACTCAGTCTAGTATTTGTTTGGTACAGGAAGGATAACAGAGGCACTGTTTCTGTAACAAAATAAAGCAAAACAAAGCAGAGCAACAGAGATGCTGAAAAGTTGATTTTTACATAATACAGCAATGAGGTAACAGCCTAATAAATAGGTCTAGTTACACTGATGTAGAAGTGGCCATGGGGAAATAACCAGACCTTTACCAGAGTAAGATGTTTCCATAATTAATATGGAAGATATTCATGCTATGGGGTTTAGCAGAACCCTAGCTATTTTTAAGCTGTATTAATGCTAAAAAGTTGTTTTGCAGATTTATTGTCTGCATAGTCATCAGTCTGCATATGAGGAAAAAAGTTCGCACCTGTTGGTGCTAAAGAGTTGTATTAACATAATGTTCAAATTAAACACATTTTAAAAATTCAAACAAATGTGTTAAAATAGTAGAAAGTATATAAAATTATTTAAAGTGTAGAGCTAAAATGCATTTTTATAATAGTTATGCATAAATATCTAGAGAAATTGTTCTGTTTTTATGTTTAATACTGAGATAATGATAGGTACAGTCACTCTGGGATGTGCCTCATTGTATTACCAATACCAATATATGTCTAGTGTTGTAAAGGGACTCTCTTCCATTTTATATACCTGGCTCCTTTGTGCTCCCTGTGAGCTTTTTGAAGCACTTGCTTTAGGATAAACACTGGCTCTGGGAGGGTGCTGTATGCCTGAAAACAGTCCCAGGAAAAATGATGTTTTAGCAGGAGGAGAGAAAAAGGTTTTAGGCTGGCAGGTGTTGAAGGTGCAGAGTGGTGGCAATTGCAGTGCTGCTCATGTGTGGAAAAGGTTGATACCCACTGTTAAAAGAGTACCTGAAGGAGGGGTGTAATGCAGGATGCACAGAGGATGAAACCCCAGCTTGGCCAGAGTCTTATTTTTATTTCCTCTCAAAAGTTGGCTGCACTGCTGTGGCCAAGAAAGGAATGCTTAATCTCCTTTCCCTGGAGAGTAAGCAGAACATAATTCCAGAGCAAACTTGATCTTGTCTTCTGTATTAGCTCTATTACAAGCTGTCGTACCACTTGAATAGCTGCATTGTAAAAACGTACTTTTAAAATACTTCTTTGCAGGGTTTACAGCTCTTGTTCACTCCTATGTGTGTATTATTACCATGTGCACTTGCCCAGTGTGCTTGCACTAATTGGACTGCAGTTGATTTTGGCCTGGGGATGCTGAGAGAGCTGTCAGCTGTTAAAGAAATGTAATTGTGTAGCCAGAAAGAGTTTGGAAGATTTTCCACCCAGATGCTGATTAACCCATGATGCAAATGAGCAAGAAGAGTCATTGAACAATGGGACAATAGCAAAAAGAAAAGGAACTGGAAATCAAGAAAACAAATAACATGTGGATTTCACTGAACTCTTTCTCTTGCTCTATATGTCAAAGCTTCTCAGTGGAGTGGCACAACCATAAATTATCTAATCTGTAATTCATTATTAAGGAAACTTTTTTGAGTGCATGGTATTTGTAGAACAGCTGACTGCTTAGCACTGCTGAAAATCTTCCAAATGAGTTATGTCTTTGAGTAGGAATGAAATTATTTGAAAGTTTGGATTATTTCTTGTGAGAAGGATGTATGTTATGTGGGGGAGGTGCTGTTTGCTTTTGTTAGGAGTCTGATTAAAGAATTCTTTATGTATCCCCCTGATTTTACTTATTCAGCTGAGGCAGTAGTGTGTGCTATAAACATTCTCAAGATCTTGAATGAAACAGAAAAGAACAATTAGCAGTTCTGCGTGTTTCAAAGACTAAAAAAGACTTCAACTAAATGGCTGTAAATAGAATGTCTCCAGTTTTAGCTTTATGTTATCTCAGTAGAGAGAAATTTGGGTCTTTATGTTTGCTTGTTTTTCAGTATGCTTTTTTTGTAAATAAGCATCTGTGTTGGATATGCTTCTCTCTTAGTATGTGGTTATTTATATGCATATATACTTTCCTCTCACTCTTACTTTTTAAGGCATGCAAGAGTAAGGAACTATGTGTCAGAATCTGAAATGTGCAAACTGGAATCTGTACCCTTGGATTTTGGCGATTACCATCCACTGAAACCCATTACAGTGAGTTTTTTGTGCTTTTGGAAAATGAATCTGAATTCGGACTGTGCTCCTATTTTTACGTCTGTTCCTTGAAAATTAAAAGGCTTTGAGGTTGGTGGTGGTACTTGTGAAGTTGTTTTCTGTGTTAGTGGCCTGTTTTAGAGGCATCAAGGTTTATTCTTTTTGCCCTTTGCAGAAGTTTGCTGGTGCTGTTATGTGTCAGAAACAGCCTCCTGACAAATATAGCACCTCCAACTTGTAGGTTTTCTTGGTTGCATTAAGTGCTGAATAATGGATAAATTTAAAATCAAATTGTTGCATTACAAATGACCTGCATAATTGCTTGATGTAAGGCTTGATTTTGGGTGAGCTTCCAGTCCGCTGTGTACTTTAAAACATTTATAATTTCTTTGATGTATAAGAGGCTTTTAAAGATGTACAGAAAAAATCCAGCTTCAAAGAGATGAGTTATCCACTAATGAATGATAAATGGGCAGCAGTTTCTGCTCAGGAAGGTTGGTAGGGAGAGCAGACGGTGGCCTGAGGTATGGATTTGATGTTCCAGGCTTGGATGTCATAGGAGAAAAGTAAAGATGAAACTGGCAGAGGAAATTAAATAGCAAGAAAGAGTTTGGAGGACAGGGACAAACCTAATAAAATAGAGGAGGGGTACTAGAAAGATATTCAGAGTGGTTGTTCTTACAATTTTGTAGACCTATATATGGAAGGAAAAAAAAAAAAGCAGTGGAAATACTACTGAAGAGTGAGTGCTTCCAGATTCAGGGAAAAGGAGGGGGCTTCAGTTTAAATGCTGATGCTCACTCCAAAGAGTTTGTTTGATGTCTCCTTGCTTTCATTGCAACAGCACAATTTATGTAGCATGTATTTTGATTATTTATTATAGAAAAGTGAGGGAAGAGAAAGCCTTTTTGTTTAATAGTTCTGAACTTTTTCTTTAGGTTACTGAATCCAAGACAAAGAAGATGACCCGGAAGGGAAGTACTTCTTCTACCTCCTCCTCTTCGTCTAGTTCCATGATGGACCCTCTGAGCAGTGTGTTGGATGGCACTGATCCCTTGTCATTGTTTGCAGCAGCTGCAGACCCTGTGACTACTGCTCCTCCCACGGTAACTCTGGGGGCACTTATCTCAACTAAGTAAAATAAAACCAAAGCCAAACCAAAACCATTAAGCCAACTCTGGATAAAATGTATTGTCTCACCAGTGAAGAAGTTAATATGGGAAATATGCCATATCAATAGAATATCCTTTTTTATTTACCTACTTTTATCTTGTTTATTTTTAAAAATATTGTCGCTTTTGAAAGGATCAGCTAGCACTTGAAACATTAAATTGACCTTTATCAGCCTTCTCTTTTTTTTCCAGATCTGTATTTAACTTTTGCACTTGTCCTCCTGTCATAGGATGGTGCACGAAGGAAACGAGATAAAGATGAGAGCTCAGCAGTAGGAAGTGACTTTGAGCCATGGTCAAGCAAACGTGGTGAAATCCTTGCTAGATACACAACAACAGAGAAGCTTTCTATTGTAAGTGGTGGCTGCCACAGTTCTTTTTATTTTTACTGGACCTTTAATGGATTTTGGATGTTGCTATTTTATAATTCTTTCATGGGTAAATACTGGTCCTCTAAATTTCAGTTTTCATGTTGTAGAAAACTGAATCACAAGCTCTCACTTGTAAAGATTGTTTTAGAGCTGAGTCCAAGTATTTTGATATTTAGAAGCCATCACTTTGTCTTTTTGTAACAATGCAAATAACTTTGGGTCTTGTGACTACTTCTAAATGATTGGAGGGTTAATTAGCAGTGTAATTACCCTATGCATTCTTGGAATGCTAGTGAGTACATGTTTTCTAACAGCCTGGTTTTTCTGCTTCCTCGCAGAATCTGTACATGGGATCTGAAAAAGGTGAGCACTTTCTTTGCCAGTAACAGTTTGCTTGAGGCAGGGTGCAGTGACAGGTCAAGAATAGTTAAAATGTGTTTTCCTGCCTCCCCCATTCTGACATCATGGTTCTTGCTTTTTTGTGGATAACACATCTGGGTGTTAATTGAAAATAATTATTGAAAATAAGCCACTCAACCACCTTGTCTTTTATTCCTGTGGACTAAGCAATTTGTGATTATTTTACTGCACTGCCTTCCACTGTAGCTTAAAATTTTCTTCCTTTTAAACTGAGCAATGATATTTTGAGGATCATGTTTATCAACTCTTCTGCTAGCTGGAAGGAAAGCAAACAAGTCCTTTGGGAGCTTGTTCAGTTATTCTCTTTACATGAAAGTGAAGTGATTTCAACTGTATGCTGGGTGTTTAAAAAAGAACCAAATGTTAAATATTTTATCATGTTTTCTAGCAAAGAGAATCTGGGCTAAGTAATCATAGCATAGTAAATCAGGATTTTTATATATGAATAAATAGGCAGCATTTCAACATCTGTAAAAATATAAAATACTTTATTGCAATGAGAATGGTCAAACACTGAAACTGGACGTTCAGGCAGAGTGTGACATCTATATTCTTAGATATTGTTAAATTGACTGAGTATAACTCTGTGCTCTGTTATAACTTCAGAACTGGATTTGCTTTGAGGAGGATAGTTGGACACAGACCTCCATAGAGCTTTTCTGTCCTTAATTATCCTATGGTTTTTTCTGGTGATTCTTTTCTTACCAGTAAAACTTGCAGGAAAGTCCACTTATATTCAATTTTGCTTACTTGTCATTGCCTTTGTTCAAAGTGGATGCACTGTGGGTATGTTTAGATGTGTGTCTTCAGAAATAGTCACTAAATGAATCAAACCATTTCTTCTGTCAGAGAAGCTGACTGATCTATGTCAGGCTCCTTCAGGTTTGTTTCTCTTTAGAAGTCCCAGTGTTTAAATGTTAAAGAAACTTTAATCTGTAATTCTTTGCAGGAAAAGCCACAACTACTGGTTCAGCAGTTTCTGAAAAAGTAAGGACAAGGTTAGAAGAACTGGATGATCTGGAAGAGGTGAGAAAGTTTTCTGATGAAATTACAGCATCATCGTAACAGTGAAAGGAATTTGTGAAATAAAAATATTTTATGAAACCTTTTAAAAAGGTCCTGATTCTGTAAGTGCAGTATTTAGATAAATATGTCCCTCTGTGGGAATTCTTTAGTAATTTTAATCCTTATTGTTATAGGATTCAGGCAGAATCATATTTTTGTATCACTAGAAATTATTATTTGAAAATTTACCTGATCTATTGCTGTTGATTTACCTTCTTACTGCTGTAAAACTTTGTGGAGCCCCATAGTCTTAACATCTGATAATTCTGGTTGCCCCTGTTGCAGAAGCTGCATATGTCTACCTAACATATAATTTAAGCTACAATTATGAGCTTGATAGAAATGCTGAGTACTGAAGTTGTTTCTCAAGCTGCAGTATTTTACTGTGCAAAGGTGAGATGTTTCATAACCTACTTGCTGAAGACCTGAAGGGAAGTTGTAATAAATTTTGTAGGATTCTCCCCCACAACATGGTGATTTGAGTCTATAATAACAGCACTCTCCTTCCTTCCCTCCTGCTCTTATTAAGTGAGTTTGTATTTTCTTGCCAGGGATCACAGAAAGAGCTGTTGAATTTGACTCAGCAGGATTATATGAACCGAATTGAAGAACTGAACCAGTCTTTAAAGGATGCATGGTCCTCTGATCAGAAAGTAAAAGCTCTGAAAATAGTCATCCAGGTCAGTTTTATGGTTTTTTTCTATGCAGAACAGAGTTTGGTGATATAACGTGTCCAGTTGCCTTATTGGGGAAAAAAATGGTTTCTGCTGTTTTTCTATTATTTTCTTTTGTTCTTCTGTGAAACACATTTCTTCCAGAGTTTTATGACTTCTGACAATAGTTGGATTTTCAGCTTTGTTGTTATGTATTGGTTTTGACTAGGTTATGTGGGATGGAATTCTCAATGAGTCACCAAATGTCAGATGTGGAAATTTTACCTGCTTAAGGATAGTTAGAACAAATAACATGTAGAAATAATCAGCTCTTTGTAGGACATGTAATTTCCTGTCCTCTTCCCCTTTAGCCACTTGCTCCCTACAAATAATACCTGAATGGCTTTTTGAACATCAGCATTTTACCCATCCAAACTTAGTAGGGCAATTAAATAAAGGGATTTAGGACCCTAGCAAGCTACCAAATCAGCTCCAGATTTTGAAAATTGTGTGTATGAGGTTTGTTTTTGTTTGTTTGTTTGAGAACTTTTCTGCAATCTTCCTTTGGGTGATTTGGGGTGATGTGCTTTGAGGAGGGCATGGGGAAATAGGACAGTTAAATGCTCTTCTGTTTGGCTTGGCCTTTAAAAAAGGCCAGAGGCAGAGTGCAGCAGAGGACAGATGAGATAATGCCATCCTTAAAACTGTAAAACTGATGTAATGCTCATAGTCATCCAGTGGGGTTATATAAAGTCAGGATTTTTTTTGGTCATTCTGAATACTCTTGTGAAAACAGCTTGAAGTAATTTCATCTTAAATTGTGGTAAAGACAAAAAAGGAAATGAAACATTAATGAAGTGAGATCAAGCAATTATATGTGACCTAGGGCGACTAATGTACTATTGTAATACTATGAAATCAGCACTATTATTGTTATTTTAAAAATCCATATATAAGATGGCGAAGTGTGAATATGGTCTTTGGATGGGAAGAAAAGCAGCAGGGATGTACTCACAGTGCTTTGTGTATAAATATATATGTACATGTCATAATGCAGTGATAATCTATGCATTGATATTTTCATATGTTCTTTTGCAACTGGTTCACAAGCAATTTTGAAATAATACAGTTTCTAACATGAGATCCAGTGCTTCCTTTTAGGAAAGTGGTGCCAAAGTTGAATGTATTTATCTCTGCTAAAGTGTTGTTCACTTAGCACTTAATGCTGCAGATGCTTATCACTAATTGAGGGGATGGCTAAGAATGAAATAGGTACTTGTGTAATTAATGAATTTAAAAGTTGCATGAAGGATAATAATTCTATAGTTACAAAGCAGGATAGGGTGGAACCCTCACTGAACTTCACTTGTTGTGCTTCTTTCTGCAGAGTGCTGTATCCTCTGAAAGAGCTGAGCAGTTCTCTTGGCATCAGACTGTGGTTATATACATAAGTCTGTGATTATTATTACAGACTGGTTAGTAATGCAGTAGGAAGAGTGAGTTTGGCTTCTGGTTAGGAAAATTTCTTCACCAAAAGGGATCTCAATCACTGGACCAGTTTGCGCAGGGCAGTGGTGGCATCACCATTCCTGG
>VZTT01020219.1:1443-13406 GCA_013400855.1 Buphagus erythrorhynchus | reverse complement strand
ATCTCTCCCCATCCCTGCATCCCTTACTGCAGCCTCTCCAAGGAGCCAAACAAAATTCCTGCTGCTCCCTACTGGCTGGAGCTGCCTCCCCCTTCCCCACTGGGAAGAAGATCCATGGCAGTGACCAGCATGTGCTGATGGGGGACCAGGATGCTACACGGTGTGTTCCCAGATTTCCAGGCCTGGGACACCCATTCTACTGCCCCCAGGTATCCCGGCAGACCTGGGGCCCCTCACTCCCTGCCAGCCCTGGCTCTCCTTCAAAGTAATTCCTTAGCTAAGAGGAGTTGGCATAAGCCACAGGACCAGCTGGAAACTGCCTTTATTCCAGGCGGGAGAAGGAGGATGAAGGCACCACACCACCTCCACCCTTCCCAAAAAAAGCTGCCGATGATTTTGAAGGAAGGCTGAAAATACTCCCCTGGTTTTGATCAAGGAGGAGACCCCCCCAGCGACATCACATCCCATCGGGGCTGGCTCCAGCACAGAAACTCGATAGTAGATAGAAATGTGGGGCTGATTCTCTGGGGGCATGTCCTGGGCCCCGAGACAGGGGTGGTGTGCTAGTCCCGGTGGGAAAAAAGGATGCCCAGGCCCCGGGGAGGGATGCCTTGATCCCCAGGAGGGGCAGATGGGGATGCCCTGGCCCTAGAAACAGGGAAATAGGTCGCCCTGGCTTCGGGGTAGTGGGGGTTATGTCCTGGCCCCGGGGAGCATCTGGAGCTTTAAAGAAGCCTTTGCTCATTTCTACAGGCTTAGCCCCTCACTAAAGTACGCTAGGGCTGCTCGGAAGATGCAAACGGCCTCCCTCCCCCCTCCACCCGAGGGTCTCAAAGCACCCGTTTAGGATGACCAGCATAGTCTTGGGGTGAAAGAGTGGGCCCTAAAAAACAGAAGCCCGAGGGAGGCGCAAGCATCAAGGGACTAGCACCTATTGGTGCAGAGGTGTTCCCAGGTGAGATGCGGGGGATGTTCCCAGGTAGGATGCACAGTCAGAGCCCCGGACCACCGCCCCGGCCCCGCTCACCTCCTCCAGAGCCCCCACGGTCCCCCGGCACTTCTGCATCTTGGAGGCGAAGGCAGCGGCCGGAGAACTGAGGTCCTCGCTGGTCACGGCCAAGAAGTCGGCCATGCTGAGCTGCTCGGGCATGGTGCGAGGGGCACCGGGGGCACTGGGCGGCGGCAGGGGGAGCGCGGGGGCCGGGAGGGCCTCCCCTGCGGAGCGCCCTGGGGTGCCGGCTCAGCGCCCCGCACCGGGAACCCCGCACCGGGCGCCCCGCACCGGGAACCGCCGCGCCCCTCCCTCCGCCCGCTCCCGCCCCTCCGCCGTCACGCGGCGGCCCCGCCCGTCCGCACGTTAAAGGCGAAGAGCCGCGGTGCTCCCCAACAACCATTCCCATGACCCCCATTTCGCGACCTAGGGGGTGCGGTGTTCCCCCGTGCTGTGGTGGGACGAAGAGAAAACCCTGGGGTCTGGGTGGATCCGCACCCCCAGCCTTGCCTCGGCACCCGGCACCCACCTTTCCCAGGCACCCAGCATCTCCCTAACGCCAACATCCACCTTTCCCAGGCACCCATTACCCACCTAACCCAAGTACCCAGGGACCCCAGCACCCACCTCCGCCCGGAACCCACCTCAACCCAGCACTCCAGTACTCATCTCTCCCAGGGACCCCAGAAATCACCTCTCCCCATCTTGGTAGAAGATGGAGACACACACAGTGATGACCAGTCCACTTCAAAACTGGAGGTCACCCCCAGCCTGCTCTTCCTAGGACCCCCAGAGGACAATCCTTGGACAGGGGATAATTACTGGAGCCCTTGGCTTTTTGTCCCGCTGAAGGCGACCTTTTTGTTCCCCCTCCTGTCCCCTCATTCGTCCCACTTCTCAATGGAATTTGTTGTCCCGTTCCTGTTTATTTGCTCTTCCCGGAGGATGGGTTGGAAGCCTGGACACCTCAGGAGCAGACAATGAGGTTGAACAGACACTGAGCACATCCCACTGCAGGGCTGGGGCTGGTGACAAACTGGAACAGAAAGGGGCAAGAAGCCTCACTGGGGCTGGTTTGCCATGAGAGAGGGTGCAAGGGGACTTTGCAGGACCCCCCCCCCCCATATCTACCTTGCACCCCTCACCCACGGTGGATGGTGGATCAGGGGGTGATAGACCCTCGACCCTTTTACTGAGCCAGGAGTGGGGCTCAGTAAAACTTAGGTCTGTGCCTAACCAGGGCTAGCCCAAGTCCTCCTCTAACCCGCTGTTACTGGGGTGCTGAGGGGGACTGGGGTACAGGAAGAGCCATCACAAGCCTTGAGTGAACGGCTACGCTTGAAAGATTCCACCCCTATGGCACCGGCAAGCAGGGGAGCCCACGGTTTGGGGTGTCCTCCCCCAGTTTGGGAGGATCCAGCATCTGACGAGCTCCCGGGACATCTCCCTCGGATGCAGGGGTCTGGCAGACAGAGGGTTAAAAGGCTGCAGCTCAGGCAGGACTGGAGCAGGAGGGATTTGGGATGAGAGCCTCTCAGCAGACAGGCAGCCCCTGATCCTCCTCCTTCCACCCCGCTGCCCCGAGGCGTCCCTCCGGTCGCTTGGCTGGGGTGGCCCTGCCACCTCCTGGCTGGCCTGGGGACTGCGCGGGTGGGGGTGCAGAGGGGCCGCAAATCGCCCAGGGACATCTCCTTACTTGCTGTAGGACACTCATCCCTATGGGGGATGGGGACTCTGTGCCCCTCGGCCAGCTCACCTGGCCCGGGGCTCTCCTCCTCCACATCACCAGGTACCTTCAGACATCACTGAGTACCTCCGGGTATCACTTGGTACCAATGAACATCAGGTACCACCAGCCATCACTAGGTACCACCAGATACCACTACCCACCACCACATGCCACAGGACATCGCCTGGTACCACTGACCATCACTTTGCCACCAGCACTGGTGGCATCCCCAGGTCACAGCATGGCAGGTAACACATGGAGAAGGGACCTTACATGGACATAGCGCCCCCGGGATCTTGCTCTGCAGACCCCAAATTGGGGTGCACAAGCCTATCCAGCCCCAAGATCCATAGGGAGCTGGCCCCCAGCCCTGGTGGGGCTTTTCCCACACTCCTGGTTGAAGGGGCTCTAGCTGAGGCAAAGGCTCATCCCAGCCAGATTTGGGCTGGAAATCACCAATGTGAGTGAGACCCATTCTCCTCACTCCAGTCGAAGCTTCATCTCAAACTCCTTTTCCACAAGTGCCTACAGAGCAGGCTGGCCAGACAAAAAGCCCCAAACCAGGCCATTTTACCCTGAAAACAGGAGCAAAACTAGCTCAGCTCCTCCCTCTTCACAAACCATTCAAGCATATTGCTGCTTAGAGGAAAACAGCCCTTTATAACTCCAAAATTGTATTTTATTTCAACTCTTCCTGGGCAGAAAACATCAAGTGCCAAAAGTTTTTCCAGACCAAAACATATTCTCACCCACACCATCTCTTGACAGGAGCACCAACAACCAAGGAAGGACAACTTAAATACACCTATTGACAAATCCAACCCCTCCCAGCCCCACCAGCCCCACACCAAAGGGGAGACCCAGATAAATACAGTGCAATAATTACAGATATTTTGCAAGGAATGGCACAATTAAAAGTCCTATCCTACCCCAAGTCTCAGGGAACCCCAAGCCCTTCTATGCAGGTCATCGCCTCCTTCAGGCATACCTCTTCCTAGTACATTCCAGTTTTGATACTCCCGGCACCAGTAGCTCCAAGAGGCCGGAGGGAGCTGGTATAGACTGGGGCAGAGGGCTGCAGCCCCTCAGGGAATATGGCTCCATGTCTTGGCCTGAGATTTGCCAGAGCCATGTGAGTTTCATCCTTCCCTCACCCAAAGGTGACTTCAGTTTTGCTGCCTCAATGTTTTTTTAAGGATATTCCAGCCGTGGTGGGAAAATGCCACTGGAAATGACCTGTTGTGACCATGAAGAACCACCAATTTAACTGAGGAGCAGATGGAGTGACCCCAAAACATGACACAGCCCATTCTGGGCAGAGGTTTCTCTGCCACCCAAGGGTGCCCCTAACTCATCTGGGGCACCCAAAGGCACTTCCAGTCCACCAGCATCTGCAGAGTGGTGGGGGCTATGATGGGAAGCACAGTGCCCCATGGATTTATGGGGGGATGCTGGGATGGGTCCTGGATGGATCCCAGAGCAATCCCAGTGCCCAGTGAGGTGATAACCAACCCAGAAGAGTGCAGAGAAGCCACAGTGGGTGAGCAACACAAGTCCCACTCTCCCCCCCATCCTCAGAAAACCCAGTGCTCCCCAACATATCCCAGTCTCTCCAGTCAGCCCACACAGATCCCATGCACTCAGGACACAAGTGGCCAGAGGAGATAAAGGCAATGGGGACTGGGGGGACACTCAGTGCTTCAGCAGGTCCCCCAGGTCATATGTCTCAAAGAGGTCTGCAACTCCCTCGCCCTCAAGCCCCCAGAGATAGTCATCCTGTTCCAGGGGGGGCGAGAAGGTGACAAAGGGTCCCAAGTCCAGGTGGGAGGGGGTGCAGGACAGCTGGTCCTCCGTCTGCTGCAGAAGGTGGGCAGGGGAGCCTAGGAGCCCAGGTTCCATCTCCAGCAGCGAGCTGGGTCCCCCCTGGTTGGGGAGAGGCCGAGATGGGGGTGAGAGGGCAGTTCCTGTGCCCCCCCAGCTCTGGGAGATGGAGTGGGGTGGCTGTGTGGCTGACAGGGAGCTGTTCGGCAGGGAAAGGGATACAGGGTGGTCCTGTGGGGAGGTGGCAGCAGAGGGGACAGCGTGGTCCTTGGTGGGGCTTTCCTCCATGATCTCCTCTGGGCAAAGGTACACCTCGATGGGGCCATTGGTGCTCTTCAGGTGCAGCTGGAAGTTCTCCTGGGAGGACAGAGTAAGGCTCAGGGGGACACCCAGAAGGCCACCCATATCCCACTCCACTACCCCCAACCCATGAGGGATCCAGTTGGGGCATTGCAACTCTTGAAGGACCAGCTCAGGGTCAAACAGCCCCATGGAGACACCCCAAAACCACCCAAGGTCATGCTGGGCTGTGTCCTTAGGACTCTCCAGAGGGACCCACTGAGTGTGGCACAGATCCAGCAGCACCCACACACACCTGGCTGAAGTCTGGCACCTCCAGCTGCGTCTCAGGGGGAGCCTTCATGGCAATCACTGTCTGCTCCTGGAAGCTGCTGATGGCACGGAGGTCCTGGTAGGTGACATATGCTAGCGTGGACAGGGACGAGGTATAGGAAAAGGAGGGGCTGCAAGCAGGACATCAACCCTTGCATCCCTCCAAACACCCTCCAAGCCCAGGGGAATCCAACTGGAGGAGAAGGGGCTCAGAGGGGTTCCCAAGACCCTGCCCTCCCTCCCATCTCCCTCAGCAAGGATATCTCTGGTTGGTCTCATTGTCAGTCAGCTGGTGGATCTGCAGGGCACAGCCCTGCATGAACTGGTCCAGCATCCTCTCTGTCCTAGCCAGTTCGGCCAGTTCCCCACGCAGCACTTGTTGCTTCGCCACCATTGCTGCGTCCTCAAAGATCCCTGTCCCCCTGCCAATGGAGATGGCATCTGAGTGATGGCACAGCACACCCTATGTGTCCTCAAGCCATGTGTCCCCCACCCTGCCTCATTTTCAGATGCCCAGCATCCCTTACATCCACTGGATGTGGTTCTTGGATTTCTTGCGGATGAGCTGGATGCCCTCCAGTACGTTGGTGATGTCGTAGATGCGACGTTTCTGGACCTCCAGCACCTCAGCAGCCCGGTTCAGATCCACAACACCATCGGGAGACTCGTTCAGCAAACGGATGAATTTTTTGGTGAGCAGCCCCAGTGAGGTGTCGTAGCGAGTCTTCTCCCCGGGAGACTTGGGAGCTGTGGGGAAACAAAAGATGCCCCCATCCTCTCCTTACTTTGGGATGTGGGATGGAGGTGACATGGGGCTAGACATGAGAGACCACGTTTTCCTTTCTTTAGTGGTAGATGTGGGACTGAGGTAACATAGGGTTGGAGACAAGAGACTTTCCCAATCCTCTCCTTAGCCAGGTCCATGGGATGGAGGTATCACTGGGCTGACCCCCTCCCCCTTACCCATTCTCTCCTTAGTCTGGGATGTGGGCTGGAGGTGACATGAGGTAGTGCTAGAGGGGACATGGTTCTAAGAGGGAAGAGAAGTGAGGTTTGCTCTTCCCAGCTTCCCCTGCTCCATCTCACCCCGCCCACATCACTTACTCCTGGGGCTGGGGACCTGTGCCAGTGTCCAGCCCTTCCCCTTGGGCGTGCGAAATTCGGGGCCCTCCAGGTCCAGCTTCCTCTTAGCCTGGAGCACGAGAGAAAACCCTGCATTTTTGTCAAGCCAGACACCCCTCTGAGTTCCCCAGGCCCCCTAGGGTCATCAGCCAAGCCCTGGGTGGGGGAATCCTGCAAGAGGCTCATCCAGTTGCAATACTCCTTTTGGGATGGGGCACAGCAGAACCTTCTCACAGCAGTGTGAGAAGCCACTGGGGGAACTGGACAGAGAGGAGATTGAGGGGTCCCATCATGCCCCATGGCTTCCTGCACACCCTGGCAGTCACAGGGAACCCACTGGGATTTCCCCTCACCCCCAGCTCCTGGCAGGGCTCCACAGGCTGACCCCTGGGAATGCGGCAGCTCCAAAGCCAGATCTTCACCCTCCCACCCTGCCAGCTGGCCCACTGGGGTGCAAGATTTCACTTCCCCCCTCCCAACTGGGTCATGGTTGAGGCAGCCGAGGGCACCCAGCTGCCACCAGAACACCTGCGACCACCTGGGTTCAGCCCCCCCGTGACCCCTGAGTGCTCTGGACACATGTACCCAGCTGGAGGGAAACTGGGGTGAGGGGGGTATGCTGGGTTCTGGGAGGGGAGACAAACATCCCTGCACCTACTGTCCCCTCACCAGGGCAAGCAGCTCCTTGAAATGCCCCCCAAAGAACCCCAAGCAGCGCTTGGGCAGAAGCGACCCAGGGAAAAGTGCAGCAGACTAAATTCACAGGAGAACTGGAGGTGTCACCAACCTCCCCACCAAGGCAAACAAATCCCCTAGGACTCCTCCGCACCCACAAACATGCACAGGGTGATTTGGGGGGAACACTTTGGCTCAGCAGTAGAAAGCAGCCTCCACAGCCCCATCCCAACCTCTCCCCAGTACCTGCTCCCAGGCCGGGCTGTCCCACAGGGTCCCCCCCAGCACATGCCGCATGGCACCCAGGTCCCTGTGCTGGCTCCGACGGCTGCTCCCTTGGGAGCACAACGCACTTTGCAGGGGAGGGTTGGGCACCTCGGCCTCATTCCCACCAGAGGGGGCTGGCGGGAGAGGCGCCAGGGGCTGTTCTCCACCCCTCCAGGGAGCCAGGTTGGTCGCGAGCTCCTGTGGGAATCTGTTCCCTCCCGCGCTTCCCCGAGCAGGTTTTTCCCAGTGAACTTGCCTCCAATCCCAGCCTCGTGCCCCCGGATCTGCCCCGGAGCTGCCGGCACTACAACGGTTATTGCCGAATGCATGGGAAACACCCACCTCAGATAAGACCCCATCCATCTGCCAACACGGGAGGGCGGGCATCACCCTGTCCCCCCCTCCCCCTCGGTATCCCTTGCTTCTTTGGCATGCATGGCCATGGCCAAGGTGTGTTCCCATCACTGTTGGGGAGGTTAGCTGCACCCCACCTCCCCCAAGCAATGGGGAAACTGAGGCATGGAGCAACCCACAGCAGGTCCTGGTGTTTCCAGACACCTCCAAATCCCCCGAATCCCCCCTCCCCATGTGCAGGAGGGGATAAAAGGGGAGCCTTGCTTTCCCAGGTGCAGTTTTGGGGGGTGGGGGCTTGGTGGGCTCAGATAGCAGCAGGACCCCACCAGCAAGGAACAATGGACAAGGGGCTCCCTCCTGTGACACAGCTGCCATCCCCCAAGCCGGGCAGGATTAGGCACACAACAGCTGAGTGGGGCACAGTGAGGGGCTCCCAGAACCCTACCAGCACTGAGGGGAGGGGTGAGATGAACCAGAGTAGGTAGGGGAGCAGGGACCAAACCCAAAGACCTCCCCAAGACATGGCAGGACCACCCCATGACACTTGCCAGGCCCCAGCCATAGCTCCCCAGGATGTGGGAACACACCATCTACACTCCAATATGATGGTGGGGGTGAGAAATCAGGCTTGACCCTAAAATTTCGGGGGTATGTAAGGCAGTGAGGGGGCAGGCTGGGCCCCCTACCAACTCTGCCTTTTAAGCAGCCCTGAGCCCAGCCCTGGTGCCAGAAGCTACACCCTGCACCCAGCCCAAGCATCAGAGCATCCCTCAGCCCCCCGCGGGGGGCTCCTCCTGCCAACCTTCCCTTTCAACAGCATCCACTGCCTTCTCTGGGCTTGCCCGGGCTCTGCCCGGCCCTTTATGGAGCTCCCCCCAGTTCCCCCTTTTACCAGCCCCACCGCCCCCACGGGGGCGTGGGAATGCAGCGCCTGGGGTTGGGCACTCGGAGCTGGCAGGGAGCCAAGGGGCACCCCAGGATCCTGCTGCTGGGTCAGACCCCCAGAGGTGCAGCCCCCACTGCCTTGTGGTGGCTGAGGGCTAGTAGGGTGCAAGATGCAGACAGCGGAATGGAGGCTGATCCCAGATTTGGGGGACAGTGAGACCACCCTGCACTGGGGAGGAAGGCAGTATCCTCACCTCAGGTACTGCTCCCTGCTCTGGGGTGCAGCCAACACCTGCATCCCCTCCAATAGGCCCATCCCGGGAGATGTTCCCCGGTAGAGAGGAGCTGGTGGCTTTAAAAGCCATAGCTAAAAACGCCCCTCCAAGGGCAGCAGCAAAATCACCACTTCCCCACCCATCCCTCCTCCCAAAATCCCCCCTTTTGCCCATGCAGAAAACCCTATGATCAGGTTGGGATTATGTCACCCCTGTAGAATCTGGGGTGCTCCTGAGCAGGTTCTCCCACAACCCAGCACCCACAGGGGCTGCCACTCTTGGGTGCTCTCTGCAGGGAGGGCTCAGCCCTGCCAGCTCATATAGAACCACATCGGTCTCTGGACACCCTTGCTCAGGGTGGGGAGCTGGGATTCTACGTCAGAAACATCCCTCTCTCCAGTGCTCTTGCATAGCCCTAAGAGCCCTATAGAGACTCCAGCGCCCCTACAGAGACCAGAGATGGGCAAACATTGACGATGGTATTGGTGTATGCTAAAACCACTCCAAATACACATTTTCCCTAGAGGAAAACGCATTCAATTACTCCAGAACCTTCAAATCAGACAGTATGGTAAATTTAAGGCTTTTTTGGACGATGAGAGACAATCTATCCTGCTTTCCCGCGGGGTGATAGGCTCCTCCATGTGATCCCAGATCACTCATGTGGCACAAAGCCGGTGGGAGCGGCCGCAATTGCCCTGCTTAGGAATTGGGAGGAAACGGTCGTATCTGATTGCCTCGGCTCTGCACACAAAGGCTGTGCCATAAACAGAGTGTGTGCGGCAGGAACCCCAGCTGTCAGGACTGCGAGTGCCATACCGGGGCTGGAAATAGTATCTTCAGCACAGCGAATGGGATAATGGCAGCAGGAAATGAGATGGGGACAGGGGGGAACGCTTCTTGCAAGCCACCTAGGGGGACAGAGGAGTACGTCATGTCCCCAATTGTTACATGAGCTCCCCAGATCCTGTTCAAGGGACAGTTGTGCGCAGCAGCACCTGGAACATGTGCTTGTGTGGGTGATGATGATGATGATGGTGGTGGTGATGACAAAGAGGCCGTTAGCCCAAATCTCTTGATCCCAGGTGTCACTTAAGGACAAGCACTTCATGTCCCCAAGAGTCACACAAGCCCGCCCTCCTCACCCCCCTCGCCGGCCACATTTAGGGGACAGCGGCAGAAAGGAGTACCCTGAGCCCTGGAGTGGATGATGATGACGACAAAGAGGCCATTAGCCCAAAACGAGCTCTGCACATCCGCAGAAATGGTACTGGGAGTCTGTGGGGTGTTTTTAAGGAGGGGACAGCAATGATGGTGTCTTCTTATAACCCCCGGCAGTGCAGGATGTCTCACGCGGTTAGGAGACAAAGAAGCCAGAGAGGAGACAGGTGGTCCCGAAGTCCCCCGGGATGGGGACTCAAAACGGCCGCATCCAGCCCCCCAGCCATGGCACAAAGGGGGAAGCAAAGACACTCCCTCTCCCCTCGCCGCGGCAATGTCCCCAGCTGGCACCAAGCATCAGGGACTGGGAAAAGGGCGGGGTGGGGGGGAATAAATAAATAAATCAAGCTTTGGGAAAACTCATTTGGTGTTAGCAGGGTCTGGGATTCCTCCCAGGACCGAGGAGAACAGAGGCTCACAGTGAGGGCTGGATGTGTGCCCAGGCTGGAGCAGGCAGGAATTAAATGCCAGGTGTCAGCGGGGCCGACAGGCCGGGGACTCGGAGGGGGCCCTCCGGGAGCAGGAACAGGCTGGGCAGAGCCTCCTGTGCACCCTGACAATGGTCACAGGGCCAGCACCCGACTTGTGCCTCACTTTCCTTGTTTAGGGGTAGCTTTGTAGCTTAGTGTTGGGCTTTGTAAACACAGCCGTGACCCCGCAGCTTGGCAGCAGGGATATGGGACAGCAACCCCCTACACAGCTCCCAGCATCAGGGTCTGAGCTAAAAAGCCATGGAGGATGAGACACCCCCCCTCAAAAAAACCAGTCATTGCCAGCCCCGCTGTAAACACGGGCAGAAACCAAGCTTGGAAAGCGATGCTGTAGCACCCCTGTCCCGTGTCCCCCCACCTCCCCGGGTGACGGGTCACTCTGGGGGTCAGAGCTCCAAAGTGGAGAGAGCCAGTCGGCAGGGCTGGTGCCCCCTACCCAGAGCAGGCAGGGTAGGGAAATGTACCCATTCCTCATTTCCCCACCATAGAAAGGGCTTCTCAAAGGGCCTGGGATTGCTGACCAGGTATTGAGGCACAACCTGGACTTTCTGCAAAGCTGGAGAGAGAAAAAGAGGCCGAAAAAGGCAAAGAAACGGAAGCCGGAGCCGCGGGCACGCAGAGGTGAGGGGAAGTTGAGAAACATCTGAGCCATTTCACTGCGACTTCTGATTTCAGACCTCACCCTCCCCCACTCCCAGAAAGACACATTAGAGGGTGCAGACTCCAATATAAGCTGCAAAATTTGGAAGGGAGGGGGCTGTACATGCTGGGGTCACCCACCCCCTGCTCCCCACCCAGCACCATCCCCAGCCTCCCGTGCCCCCGAAGCGATGCCCGAGGAAGAGATTGGATGCAGTCATCTTACCGGCAGCCGTCCCGCCGAGGCTGAACAGAGGGTCCTGAGCTCGGGGCCTTGGGGGGTGTCACAGAGACACCCGCTCCGGGAAGCGGGGCCGCTGACAGCCGCTGGCGTGTAGACCTGGGTGAAACAGCCTGTGGATAACGAGGGGCTGCCCAGGCTGGAAGCCCCTGGATCACAGGAGCCCATCACTGACATGACCTTCTTCGGGTGGTGGTGGGGAGGGGGGGGCAGGAGGGCGGTACCCCCCCTCCCCGGGGCGGGGGACACTCCCCTGGGGAGCCGCAGCATTGCAAAGTCCTTTCCGAAAAGCCCAGCCCGGGGAAGGGGGCAGGAGCACCCCGCAATTCCGTAGCCGGGAGGGAGTCACAATCTCAGCCGTGGCATTTTGAGGGAGCGGAGAGCCGTTCCGGTGGGCGATGCCACCGGCCGGTCCCCAGATTCCCCCCGAAAAACCTGCAGAGAAGAACGCGGCGGCGATGCCACCAAAACCGGCGGAAAATTCGCTTTTGGCCCCAAAAATCAGCCGCACTGTGGCCGTATGGGGCCGGGGCGGCCGGACCGCGGCCCCGCCTGGGCCGGGACCCCCGCGCCCGGCTCCGCTCCCGTCCGATCGCGCCCGGGCCCGAGCGCTCTTTTTTTTTTTTTTTTTTTTTTTTTT
>VZTT01020215.1:1923-18503 GCA_013400855.1 Buphagus erythrorhynchus | reverse complement strand
AAAAGATGTACCACTTTTATGCCAGCCATAGAAATGCTATTTTATTTGTTGTTTTCCAACTACAGTCATAGGAAATCCTAAGCATGGATCTTGCATAATGCTGCAGCTCATTCTCTCGTTTGTGGATTTAATTAGAGATGGATAAGGTATGGCCCAGATAACTTTAAATATAGGAGAAAAATATTTACAAGTTACTCAACAAAGTAATTATATTTCCTAGTGCAATTGTATGCTGTTTATTTCATTTGTTTAAAAACATATGCCAAACACCTTCCTCTAATAACCATCAAGTAGCAACACAGGAAAGATGTGAAGATTGTACAGTTATGCTGAGTACTCTCTGGTGGAAACTTAAATTTGCATGGAGGTCCCCATGAGTGTGTGGTGCATAATATGTAAAAGGAGTGTTGAAAGAATAAACATGGCATAGGGAAAAGGGATGGACTGAGGCTTTGTGGACTGAGTTAGTTGTTTGTGTTTGCTACCTTGATGATGCTACAGAGTTGTTATAGCAACAGGCCAGAACCCTCTTAGGGAGAAAACAAGAAGGAAAAAAAAAAACAAAACAAACCGAAACAATTTATGTGACATGTAGGTCACTGTGCATGGTTTGATTCAACAGGCATGGGGAATGGACACTGCCCCATTCTGATAACCTCTGTACAAGCTTGAATTTCTCCATTTGTTTCACCTGGGACTTTATGATCCACTGGACTCCACAACCAAATGTGCACATCCCCCCTTTATAATCTAAAAAAATCTAGACTGGTATGGTCAACTAGAGGAAAACATATGCAGATATTACAAAACACAGAGAATGTTTTCCTGACTGTACTGGGTCTGGCTGAGCTGGAGTTCATTTTCCTTTAGCAGCCTTTAGCAGTGCTGTGCTCTGCACTGGTAGCTGGAAAGGTGCTGGTAACACCCCAGCTCTTTGGCTACTGTTGAGAAATGCTGGTACAGCATTGGCGCTGTCTCCTCAACATCCTGCACCCCACCAGCAGGATGAGGTTGGGCAGGATCCTGGGAGGGGACAAAACCAGGCCAGCTGATCCAAATTAACCAGAGGGACATTCCCTACCGTGTGACCTAAGCTTAGGTATAAAAACTAAAGTAGAGAGGAGGAATGGGGGCATTTGTTATTTCACAGTGTTTGACTTCTGGAGCACCTGTGCGTTCTGAAGCCCTGCTTCCCAGGAAGTGCCTGAACATCACTTGCTGNTTGGTGGGCACCTGGCACCCAGCCAGGGTCACCTCACTATACTGGCTTCAAGCTTTTCAAAGCTCTGAAATCCCTTCACTTTTCCTCTCCTGCCACTCATGCCTTCATCTCACTTCCTGCTTTTGTGATTACAACAGCAGCAAGTTCTAATGTAAGTGTTTTGAGAGGATTAGTGAGGTAAGGGAGTCGACCTGACTTAGTCTGAACTTGGAAGCATGGGAACTGCTGGACTGCAAACAATGTCAGACTCTTCATCATTGTTTACTGCTATGCTTGTCTGCCTCCTTCTCCCTTACCTTTGCTGGATTTTGCTCACCAGAAGTTGACCATTCCTAACAATTTTCTCTTTCTCAAGAATAATAGTGTCCGGAAATTTCAAGCAAACATTTTTTATTTTATTAATATAAAATACCAATAAGGGATAATTCATCATTACGGGACAATTTTGAATATTAAAACTATCCAGATGTGTTATCTTTACTATTTTTTTGGCAGGAAAATCATGAAAAAATTTATTTAGCAATGCATCACAGGAAAAAAGCACTAAAAAAAATCTGAATTTTAGTATCTTCACCATCTGGAAAACAATAGAGAGAATTAAAAGGGTATTTCAGAAATGTACTAATTCTAAACATTCATGTCAGCATTGGTGTGGGGAAAGTCGCACATCCCCTTGATGTAGTAATGAAGACTGACTATAAAGAACCAAAGCAACCTGGAAAAATATTCACATCTGGGTGCATGGCATGTAGCATATTGTAGTTTTTTATTTAAATTGTCAAATGTAGATAGAGGAAGGGTAACATCAAATTATGACAACTACATTATTTGGATACAGCAAATCTAAGTTTCTAAAAGCCTTCAGGGCTCTACAGTATGTCAAACATAGTTACATTCTCATGTTTAGTGGCCCTTAAATGCATATCCTAATTATGTAAATACCTACATTTTACATAAAATTCCTGAAGGACTACTGGCAGGCAAGGGGACACACCTTTTGTATACACAAACATACACCAGGAAGTAGGGCCCCCAGTGCTTCAGCTCTTTTTAACACAGGACTGGCACAGAGCTGGAGGAGGAGGTGAAGTGCTTCAACAGGCATGAGCAGAGAATGACGTTACACTGATGCTTTTTACCCACTTATCCAAATTCACATAAGACATAAATGTAACTTCTTGCACTACACAGGGAACAAAGATATTTTTGAAAACACATCCAGTTCAGCCCAGAAAGGAATTAGCCACTGTACATTCTGCTCCATGGGAATGTGCTGTGGATTACTCATGGCTGTGAAACCTGCTCTCAGCATTCACAGCTGATAAGCATACACTGCATGGCCTTTTGGCTGTCTATATTTGTACCACTCTGCTTAGAGGGCTTTGCATTTGCTTAGCATTGGTCAGGTCATTACATCAGGCATCAGTGCTTCCCTGTAAAGCAGAACGATTGCCTGAAGCAGTTTTAATCAGTTTGTAACTGGAAATGTTCCATACAGGTCAATGGCTATCAGTTGTTGGAGTGTGCATAATGTAATTAGCATGGGCTACAATTGCTATTTTGGACTTAAATAAGGGCCTTTTTGCTAAAATCCACAGCTTTATACAGATAGATACTGAACTCTCTATCTTGCAGTAGTGTCACACTCCATGGAGGCTTTATTCTTCAAATCAAGAAATTTGAAGTGTTTAAAGAGAACCATTATGCTTAAAATACTTCTAGAGGGTGAGAAGGATGAAGGGCCTGTTTGGCTTTCTACAAGTCAATATTCTTCTGTCCTAGCTCTGAAGAATTTAGAAGCTGTCTTTTTCTTATTAGTCAATACAGAACATGTATTGATTAATACATGTTGAGGTGCATGAAAAATTATACTACTGTTACCATAAACCTTGTAAAGCCCTCCACAGACTGCTCCCTGTTATGTCACACATTATTCACCAGATAGCAATTTTGTCTTCTAAGTCTTTTGGACTCAGCTGTCTTATTTCAGCAGAACCTTGAACAATAGCTCTCTGCTCCTAGATGTCTGCACCCCTAAAAGCATTTATGAACTAAAAGGTCAATACCTTTCCTTCAAGCTCCCTCCAAGCTTCAGGAGTTCCTGCAGCTCCTCCTCAGCTAAACCAGTGGACAGTTTCTGAAGCACTTTCCTGGGTTTCTAAGTTATTTGGTAATTAAACAGACCTGCCTTGGAGAGGAAAGTCATGCAATTATTCTGAGGAAAACAAGACAACTTTTCCAGGCTCCTGATAGTGTCTGCTGCCCTCTTATTGCATTTTACATATTTAAAGCCTAACTTTCATCACAAGGTAAAATTAGCACTGAAGCAGATAATTTTTAAAGCATCAATTCATAATGTTAAACAGAGCAAGGGACTTTGCCTGTGAATTCACGTGTTAACATCCATCCCTACAGTCTGTGTTCCTTGTTTTAAATGGCAGCAGGGGAAAAAAACCTCCCAAAATGGGGAGGCAGAAAAACTGCAATGAGTAATGATAAGCTAAAATTGTATTTAGTGCTACAAAAGGTTTCCTTTTATTATTAAATAGCACCATTAACACAGCACCTGAATGTATTGGTTTAGATTGGGCTTAATTTGATAGGTACTGCAGAGAACAAACATGAACACAATCTTCATTCTGTTTATGCTCTCAAAGATACTGAGATATAAAAGGATTTTTGGGTAGAAATACAACCAATTCTACTGATATACTGACTCTTTGCATGCTAAAATAATAATCTGTTTTTCATATTCCATCATCCTCTAAATGTACTAGAAAGCACCTAAAATTAGAGCTTTGTTGCTGGCATTCCAGCAGAAACGGGTCACGAGCAGCCTGAAACCTTACCTGTGATGGAGAACTGCATAAAAAAGGGTGGGGAAGATAAGGATAGCTCCCTTTGCAGGAGTATAGCACAATTTGATATAATACAAAAATGAACCAGACAGGAAAGATAGAGTGGCTTCCAGAAGATGAAAAGCACAAAGTGAATGTGATGGAAGAAGATGAGGCAGTGCAGGGATTCCCAGTGTGAGAGTTCTGAATCCAAGATTACCAGCCAAAAAAAAAAAAAGCAAACCCTTCTTTGAGTGTCTGCACTGAAAAGAAGAAGGAAAAAGGGGAAATATGTGAGATAAAACAGAAAAGGAAAGGCAGTTTCACTAAAGTACACGGAAGTAAGCTTGGATCACACCAGGACTTATTTTAGAAAATGACTGTAGCTATGCATTAGCAATTACAAGCAGAAGGAGATAAAATAAAATTAGTTGCAACCTTAAACAAACATAGAATATTAATGGAAAGGCAAGC
This sequence comes from Buphagus erythrorhynchus, assembly GCA_013400855.1. NCBI lineage: Eukaryota > Metazoa > Chordata > Aves > Passeriformes > Sturnidae > Buphagus > Buphagus erythrorhynchus. The sequence goes on along the minus strand of VZTT01020215.1, from coordinate 13,970 downwards.
CTGGGGCTCCTTATTTATCTATGTATTGTTGAATCTTGATAAAGGAAACAAAATCATTTGGATCCAAATGGCAATAACGATCAAATAAAAGTATATCGATAATAGTTAGTACTCATTCAGACCTAGGCTAGAGAATTCATAAAAGGATTTAACTATCATATATGTACAAAGGGAATACTTTGGCAACAAACAGAAAAAGAAAGAAATTCAAGCATGGTAGTTTGTCTTAATACAGCCAATGCTGAAGAAACCTTTCTAATCACATTCTGCACATTTAGAACTTGGAGAAGAGGGTGTTTGTTTTTGTTTGTGGTTTTGTTTTGTTTTTTTTTAACTGCTGTGTCTGTAACATAATTATTAATTATTCAGTGCATGGCTCTGTGGAGAGAAATGCCAGTCTATTTCAGATGATCAGCTGCTGGAATTACAGCTGACTGTTAATCGTTTGCTCATCCTCCTTCATAGCCTCAGCCTACTCCCTCCCTGTGATCTTTGCACACTCCTTTTGCTGTTCCACTCCCCCCATTCTTGACAGAGAGGTGGACATTTTCAAGGCCAAGCATGAAAAGAAGCAAGAGGAGACGACTTTGAAGTCCTTCTTTCTCCCCATGCTCAGCAGACTTCTCTACTTGCAACCTGGGGTATGCTCCCCTGTTTCTGAAAGGCAGAAGAGAGAGAGGGGGCCACTTGGACTGGTAAGTTGTGTCCAGTCTCCTTACCTGCTTGTAGAAAAGGATATTAGTGCAACAAACTTCAGAAATATTTGCTGTTCACTGTCATTTATATGTGAGAGAAGAAAAAAGGGGATCTGAAGAGCATTTCTACCCAAATATGTCTACACATATTTTGTTTCGGCTCAAATATGATTGTAAATTTAAAAAAAAATCCAAACAAAACTTGACTTCCTCTTCACAGCAGGGAGGCTTCACAAGAGTAATGAGTGCACTCTCAGATATCTTTGTTTATCCTTGATTAATCAAGACCAAAATGCTAAGCTACATAGGCAAGTTCTATTATGTAAATTAACTTGAATAGTTCAAAATGGCTTAATTTGTATTGAAAAGATCCCATTAGTATGTGCATTCTTTAAACAAAAGGAAATCTGTATACTAGTGTAAGGTGTTTTTATCTGTATAATTAGTGTAGTTGTAATAGCTGCAAAATGAAAATCTGCAGGCATACCCTAGAAAACATGAAGTAACCAATAATAACTACCATTCCTATTGATATAACGTGCTAACTGGCTGAAGAGCTCAATTTTAGAGACTTTTAAAAGTGTTTAGTTCTAGAAAGAGCATGAAAAATCCCAGCATCACAGGATCACAGAATGGATAAGGTTGAAGAGGAACACCGGTGGGGTCATATGGTCTGGCCTTTCTGCTCAAGCAGGGTCATCCTAGAGCACATGGCACAGGATTGTGTCCAGACAGCTCTTGGAACATCTCTAGCAAGGCTAAATCCAGCACAGATTACAAAAGCTAGACGTTCAGTTCCATATCAAGTGTGGTTTACAGCTTATATGAAATACTTCATTCCCCTTAATGAAGTCTTGAAAAGCACATAAAAACACAGTTGAGGCACAAATGCTGAGAGATGATTAAGAGATGTTGTTTTTTGGGTTTTTTAAGCTTGACTAAATAAATTCACATTGCCCAAAACATTCCTAACTTTTTATCTGGGCAGAGGTCACACAGAATGAGGGAGCACAACATACATGCTCCAGGCTGAGGATACACCAAAGCGAGCTGCTAAGTAAGACCTAAATTACACCTTTGTGAGGAAGCTCAGCTGGGAGGCCAAAGCCACGGACAACAAATTACCACTTTGCCCTTAGATATTTCTTCCTTCAGACACAAACAGAATTCTATTCTCCCCAGGGGGTTGGGGAGTTTTTTGCACTGATGACAGATAGGTATGATTCTCTATCCAGACTAGAGAGAGCCGTAATACAGCAACCCCTTCCAATACCCCTGCTAGCACTCCAGGGCACCTGGGCTTCTGAAGTGAGCTCCTGAGCAAATCTCAGCCTGGCTCTCCTCTTCCTGTGTAATAATCATGCTGCTTTTCAGGATGCTAACGTCACAGTCTCGGATTAAAACCTGAGAATACACAGATGGAATCTGGGATGTGAATTTTATTCTGGATTTGAAGGGTTCTTCGCTGGCATTCAAGTAATGTAGGAGAATAAAAACTCTCTCAGAAGAGCAGGGTAACCTCTGTTTTAATAAGACCTTTGGAAAGCACATACTATTAAGCTGAGTACATAAGAGCTAAGGATATAATTCTCAAGTAGAAGTGACTAAATTGTGTCTTGAGACAGGAGTGTCACTACTGAATACTGTTTCCAATCCAGCTGTTTATGATGGTGTACTTACTCAAATGATGGGGTGAGCAATAAACAACTGTTGCTGTGCCTATGAACAGGTCTCCTTCAGCTGCCTCCTTGTCCTGGCACAGGACTTACTGCTGTCACCTGTCTTGTGTATCAACAGGAGACTGCAAAGCCCTCAGGGCTGCCAGTCTGGTTCGGCTTCACCAGCAATCAGAATTGTATTTTAAAACTATATAATTACATACCAATGTATCTAAAGAAAAAAAGACTCTTTATGCTACTGATGAGTAAACCATAGGTTAGCCTGCATTTTTGATATCTAAGATGAAAATATTAATATTTCTATTATCTTGCAGAACCTGTCTACAGAGCTCCCCCAAGGAGTTTTCACATTATTTTCTGCACACCATAATCCTGGATTTATATTCTAGTAGAAAACAAAAGTCATTCTTTTCCTAGTGTACTCCAGCTTGCAAGAGGAGATCAAGCACATTATGTGAACAAGAATTCAGAGGAAAAAAAAAAAGTCTGGCTGTTTGAAATGATAATTAATTTACCATAACAAATTGAAAGAAAAAACATTTGGCAGGTGGTGATTGACTTAGCATTGCTGCTAGCAAATTTCAGTTTACTTTCAGTAACAGCATGTTCACTGCATGGTAACCCTGAGTTCACTTTGCCAAAATCAGTGGAGAAACAGCCTGTCAACTGCAATAGATGTAGCTGGCTCTAGGGAGCTGGTCTAGAGTACTCAGTTTCAAAGTAGTGAGTAGACAAGGTCTGTCTTCCATTTGGGGGCACACTGTTCACAGAATCACAGAATCAATTAGGTTGGAAAAGACCCCTGGGATCATTTGAGTCCAACCTATCACCCAACACCACCCTGCCAATTAGACCACGGCACTGAGTGCCAGGTCCAGCCTTTCCTTAAACACTTCCAGTGACTGCACCACCTCCCTGGACAGCCCATTCCAATATCTAATTTTTCTTTTTGTGGAGAATTTTTCCTAATATCCAGCCTAAGCCTCTGCTGGTACAGCTTAAGACTGTGTCCTCTTGTCCTGTTGCTGGCTGCCTGGGAGACCAATCCCCACCTGGCTGCAGCCTCCTTCCAGGTGCTTGTAGAGAGTGGTAAGGTCACCCCTGAGCCTCCTTTTCTCCAGGCTAAACAGCCCCAGCTCCTTCAGCTGCTCCTCATAGGACTTGCTACAGACCCTTCACCAGCTCCATTGCCCTTCTCTGGAAGGGCATGTTCCAGCCCTTCAGTGTTTTTCCTGCAGTGAGGGGCCAGAACTGGACACAGGATTTGAGGTGTGGCCTCACCAGTGCTGAGTACAGAGGAACAATCCCTGCCCTGGTCCTGCTGGCCACACTATTGCTGATACAGGCCAGGATGCCATTGGCCTTCTTGGCCACCTGGGCACACGCTGGCTCATGTTCAGCTGCTGAGGACCAGCACCCCCAGGGCCTTTTCCACTGGGCAGCTTTCCAGACACACTGCCCTAGCCTGTAGCACTGCATTGTGGTTTAAGGTGTACTTTGTCAGTCTTGTTAAACTTCATGCCAGTGGTCTCAGCTCATCTCTCCAGCCTACTGAGATCCCTCTGCAGAGTCCTCCTAGATCCTAGCACCCAACTTGGAGTCATCTACAAATCTGTTAATGGTGGACTCAGTCCCTTCATCCAGATCATCACTGAAGGCATTAAACAGAACTTGGCCCAACACAGATCCCTGGGGGACACCACTGGATGCAAAACCATTCACCACCACCCTCTGGGCCTGGCCATCCAAACAGTTCTATCCAGCAAAGGGTGCACCTGTCCAAGCTTTTTCAGGAGTGTGCTATGGGAGATGGTGTCAAAGGCTTTGCTGAAGTCCAGGTAGACAATGTCCATGGCCTTGCCCACATCCACCAGGCAGGCCACCTGGTCACAGGAGGAGATCAGATTGATCAGGAAGGGCCAGTCCTTCCTAAAATCACTCTGGCTGTTCATAGTAGTTATCTTTGCCTCTACGCTATATTTACACAAGGCATATAAAGTACTGAACAGTAATCTTCTAATTTTATCTGACCATTTCTGTTCAATGAGGCTCATATTGATCCATCCTGTACATCAAAATGTGTAATTTGAGAAACAAAAAATAATTCCTAAATGGAAAATGGAAACAGGAAACGAGGGCTGAAGAGGAGAAGGACTACAGATTAAATTTTGAAAGAACACAAATACGGCTTGATCATCTAAAACAATTCCTCAGCTGAGAAATGTTAGCTTTCTACAAACAGAGTTGCTCCCTTGTAAGTATTTACAAATCACTATTCTGCTGGTGACTAGTATGCAACCCGTTAAGCTCCTAGAGATGTTATATCTCCATCAGAAAAGAATGGCTCTATTTTTAGCCACAAACATGTTCTGGGTAAAGAAAAGCAAAGTAAAGCCATGGCAATTAAACCTAATAGCTGTGCACAGCAGTCCTGTCAGGCTGCCTCTCCATAGGTGAATGGAAAATGCAGTGGGACTAAAAGCTCTGTAGCTAAAGGAAATTGCACAATTAAGATGCTTTTCTGATTTGGTATTTGTAATCTGTTTTTTTAGGGGAGAGAAGCCATGCATTTGAGATTTTCTTCTAATTACACAGAAACATTATATTTCAGTGAGATTTGGTCCCCTGATTCTACACCATACTCCTTCCAAGAATTAGAAATAAAGTGATTTTCAGTTTCTCAGCTCCTGCTCTTTTATAGATGAAAAAAATGAAAAAATGAGAGGAAGACCTAGTCATTCACCATTTGGCTCTGCTTTCTTCCAGGATTCTCAACTCCACCTCTAGTCATTAGATCCTTGAATAAACACCCCACAGCAACAACCAGAACACAGAAAAACCCCAACTGAACAAACAACTGAATAAAAACCACAACAAAAAAACCAACAACTCTAAACCCCACAACCCTGAAACAAAACCAAAAGAAACTCCTAACACAACAAAACGCTCATTTATTTTTCAGATATTGCAGATATTTCTCATTAGCCATTGGCCCAAATTTGACAGTGCTTGGGTACAGCCCTTGTAAGATATGGTACTCAGGATAAATAGGTGCTAATTATATTTTGAAGAGTCTCTTAGCACTTTTTGACATGTTGCATCTCCAAAAATTGTCTGTTCTGAAAATTTCAAATAAAGCTCATCTGAAGTGAGATGTAGCTGAAAAGAGTCATTAGAAGAGGCATGAAGGCATTCTGGGACATTATTTGTAGGTAATAATGAAAATAAGAAGAATCCTAGGAGCTTTGAAGATTTTTAAAGAATGCAAAATGACTAAATACTATTTGGAGTCCTAATCATTATGCTTAACTACAGGCAAACACAGTTTTGGAGGAAACAAAGGAGTAACAAGATTGCTAAAATAGTGGAACTGAGCTGTCTACCACGTTGTTGAGTGACATCCATTTTTCACAGCAACAAGCAACGAAGTTTTACATCCAGCAGTGCTTTAGGATGAAATTTTCAGGATGACATTAGTACCTGAATTAGAGAAGTTGCCTTTAGGTTTGCATTGGAAAAACATAATACCACTAAACTGCAAGATTTACCGTGTCAAGTCTTACACACTACGGCACTCGGTATCACACATCTGGACCTTTGCATCTTATGTCCAAAGAAATGGACCCAAGAGCTCTTCCACATGATGCTATGAGGACCAGAAAATAATCACAGTGTTTGTCAGCCTCTGAACAGGGTGCTGAGGTCCAGCATTTAAGACATATCTTGGAGTCTTCTATCTGAGGATGAAGTGTTGCAGTGCTTCTGCTCACAGGCTGTGATAAGGGTCAGCTGTAGGTGGGAAAAAATGGCTGACAACTGGCACATCTAATTGAGCTTCCAGCACCTCTGAGGGTTTTTCCTTCTTGGGAAAATACAATCAGTAGCAGACAGCTTTCTAATGTATGTTTCTAGGGATGCTGGAACCAGACATTTACAGAGTGGAAAGAGGGATTTCAAACCACAGCTTACAGAAATATAAAATCTCAAAATTTGCAGAATTAGAATTCCCTCTTAAAATAAAGGGTTAGAACCCATTTATGATCTCTGAACAAACATAGGCTCTTTGACAGTCTCTATGCAGTCATTTCTTTATACAACTGCCTTCTTACCCTCCAGCCTGGAGTTTCATACTTAGAAGCACCAATTCATGTGGCCCTCTGTCTTAGTCAAATGGTTTGCTTCCAAGCGGCTATCACAAAAATTTTTCCTTTCTTAAGAGGGCATATGCTCCTACCAACTCAAACCCTGAGCCAGAAGTATCTCTTCATCTATAATAGAGGCATATCACAGCAGTTACAGATACAGATGCTGTGTCAATAAACACTCAGGACCACAGCCCTATTTATTACAGCTTTGTATCTCTGAAGGTCTGCGAGAAGGGAAAGCAGGAATCAGTAAGTGCTGACAGCAGGAATACTGAGTAACTGCCAAGGTGGACAGACACAGCTCTCCAAAGGCTGGAGGAGAGGCAAGGGAAATGGAAAATCATGAAGCAGAATAGAGAACCCACAGACCCATGAAAACTCCTCTTCAAATGTTTTGTCCCAATGTCTTGCAGAGAAAATATACAGAAAATATATTTCTAGAGGAAAACGTCTGTATTAAGCTAAAATTATAGTTCAGAACATACTTTAGTAACTAATAGTAATAAAGACTTATTTCACCTGTAGTGAAATAAACATTAAAAGAGGAGAAAATTGCGTGTTAAATACAACTAAAACGGAAAGATTCAAAAGCACTGGAAAATGTGTTATCCAAGTACCCTTGGGTCTGTCCAAAAGCTATTCAATGTNGAGAGCTCAAGACAGAAACTGTAATTTAGTGCAGTAACTCCCAGCATCTTGACTAAGGGCAAAAGACAAAAGTCCACTTCCCACAAGATTTTACTGTGAGCACTTACATTATGCTACAGGAGTTCGCTGTCACAAAAAAACACAGAGGATATGTGAAATAAGACTTGCACATATATATAAAGCAGCAGAGGGAAAAAGAGCCTGACCTTAAACTGTTAATTTAACAAAAATACAATTGTGCTTTTCAGCCTGAAGCCAGTGTTACATAAGAACAGTAATAGAGAAAAATGGTTTCCATGCAACATAGCCTGATAATCTATCTGAATAAGAAGCTATTTTTAGTTTCTGAGAAAAATTACATCTTCAGATGAAAGCATCACTTTCACTATACTCAAAAATTACTTCACGTCAGTTGTCAGTATATGTACCATTTATTTACATGTTTTGCACAGATTTGATACCTGATACATCTCCTACATGTTAAGTTATATTAAAATACATATAATTTAGTAGAATATTTTATTCCAGTGTTTATTGAAATGAATAAATACAAGGTTTTTCTTGAAGCCAACTTCATTGTTATGTTCTGTAAATAGAAGTCAATGATATTTCTGTGATATTAGTTGTCATTTTTAAAGACACCGATGTAATTTCCTTGTAAACCAATTTCCTACAACACTACTGTACAACAGGATAATAAAGATTTTTTCCCTCAGCTTACCCTTTGCCCATTTAAAAATTCTTTTTCCTGGATGCATGGCACTTATACATAATGCTCACCACAAGCATTATGTTAATTGTGTCACTGTTTTGTACTGAGACTGCACTATGGGATTCATTTAAAACAGGATGCCATACCAGAAGTCTCTGAGCTAGTACCTAAAACAAACTACACCAAGGAAAGTTAAAGATTAAAAAAGCAGAAAGGAGAGCATGACAGCAAAAGAAGTCATGTTAGTGTCACAGAGAGAGCACCATGATTTCTATGTATAAATATAAGCAGCATGACAAAAGAAGTGGGAAGGCAAAAATGTCAGCAGAGAGGGAGCTCAACAGAAGAGGGAATGGTAGAAAAAAAAAATGAATATTAAAAGTTTAGGCAGAGAGTTAGTGGAGGGACAGATGAGCACACAAATGATCACAGGTGACTAAAAGCCTGTGATTCCAGATGTAACTCTGCAACTCGAGAGTGACTGCCATCAGCCCAACCTGTTGGTGAAGTAAAACCACCTAGAACCCCAGGCAAGTGACTTCAACCAGGGAAGTGTGCTTCATGAACAGGAATGCAGGATTGTGAGTACAGTCACTTGATGCTGAGGTACCATCCAGCTGCTCAATTAGTGAGAGCAGCTCTGTGTTCTCAGCACGAGCAGCTGTTGTCTGAGCTGAGGGCACAATCACCACAGGATTGTTCATGCCCACTTGTGTTTACCTGCACCAAGAGATAGTGATGGCCAGCATGATTGTTCAGATTTACGTTTTTCTACGATGATCAGTTCTGCCTGTGTATGTTAGGAACGTTGTGGATTTAGTTCATGTATATTTGGAGGCAATAATGCAATTCAGCACTACCAACTGTATCTCCTGGGAAAAGGAACAGTTATTTAGCATAAACACTTTGCTTACAGCCCAAACTCAAAAACAATGCTGGCTAGCCAGCTGACATATGCCCAAAGCATATTTATCTAACAAAGGAAAACTCTCTCAAACAAGGACAACACAGTAATGAACAAACATATTATATCTATTGCCCTCATAACCCTTCAATTAGGATGGGATTTAAAGATGGCAATACTTTTAAGGGGAAACATAAACCAAAGCAGTTACTGTTTCTACAAGGAAAGCTGCAAACATGTCAAAAATTTTAATGGAATTTGTACACCTAAAAAAGCTTGTTTCAAACTTCGGTATCATTGCATGGTGCTTTGCAATTCTGCCAATGTCACAGTTATAGAGCTTTTTTGTGAAGTACATTAGCTGAAAAAATAATTGACACAAGTGGACGGAGCACTGCAGTGCCGTGACTGTCAGCCTGGCACAGAGGGGGCGAAGGCAGAAGAAGCACTTGGGGCCACAGGAAGGAGAAAGCAGCAAAGCCACCCTTGCCAGTGGAGAAAACACGGCATCCTCAGTTCCCATAGCAGTCAGTCCCCTTCTCCCTGAAACAAGATGTTAATGCTCTGTCCTTAATTTTTAAATCTTTTATGAATTCTGGTATTGCTTCACCAAAACTAAATTCAGAAGGGTGGTCTATGTTAAGCCTTCAGGCTTTGGCTTCTGTTGAATGGATTACTAAGATAATATTATTTTCAATGTTGTTGATATCAAACACACAATGGAAGGTATTTTTCTTATCATTACGTTGCCCCATGTGTGTTTCATAATAAGAATTCCTGCCAAAGAAAACATTGATGCCCCAAAGCATAACATCACTTTGGATAATAGCAATACAACAAAATATCTAAGATATTTTAAGACTTTGAAGAGAAAGTAAGAATCAATGAATGAAAAAAATATAAATCTATTAATGAATAAGTAAAGAAGAATAAAGCCTAAGGTGCTGGGAGTTGCTTTTGGTGGATTTTTTTCCATTTTACAAAGTACTCCTTAGAAGAATATATAAAATATGGATTAAATATGTAAACCACATACATTCTCACATTTGAAACGTATTGCTGCCAGAGCCTTCTTTTTAGGCATTGATCTGGGATGAAGGATGAGCTTGACAAGGGCTACGTAGTTCTGGAACACAGAAGAGTTTGACTGTCACCTGAGACAGCAAGAGCCAGAAAACTCTGAATAACCATTTTGTGCACGTATGGGAAAATCATTTTCTATGAGCAAGGGGGCTCTAAGACAAACCCTCTTAGTGCCTGAATGTGTAATATGGGAACTAGTAGATGGATAATGTTCTGGTCACCAGGGAACCTGGGAAAAATAAGATGCATTTTTGTGGATCTTTTCCGGCAAGTCTTTTGCAGAATTCAGAGCAAGACACTCCATCAAGAAGTGTGTGTCCTTGTGGCATACACAATAAACTTCAGTTAGTAGCTGTAAATTCTTTCTTTATTGCTAATATTATGCACCAGGTCTTTATTTAAGGGGTTTCTGTTTCTTTTAATATTATTTTTTAAAAATTCAAACAGTGTATTATAGCTCTATTTCAGTTGGGGTCAGCCTGAAATTTGTTACAGAAATTGCTGGCACAATTTTTGACCAAATGTGTTTGGACTGAGACAACTTGGTCATTCAATTTAATTAAATTCTCTACTCTTTTCCATCACATATAATTTAAGCCATGTGTAGAATCTTAAGATTAGTGCAGCAGTGAGAAAGCAAATCTATCTACTGAAAATTCTCCAAGCCAATCTTGCAGTTAATGTTAAAAAAGCAAGTCAGAGACTGAATGAGAACAACCCTATGTTTAACAGTTTTTAAAACACTGTACTTTTAAGGAATAATAAAAAATGTTAGTATGTCAGTGGTGTTATTTTATACTATGTACTCTTTAGCTGGCACAGACCCAAGCGTATTGCTGATAAAGCACCATAGCTGAAATCATTATGCCACTCACACACTTAGGATGTTGGACTAAGCAAGATGATTGCTATTATTAGCATTTGCCTTTTGATGCAAAATAATAACTTGGAATATAATTCAGTGGTAGAGGGGAAAAAATAAAATAACCAATTTCACCTGTGGCACAATTCCAGTGAATATACGCAAGGAAGACTTTGGAGTAATTCATCAACTAAATCTCTTGTATTACATATGTTCACTTAAGGTACCATGATTTTATTCTAAAAAATGCTGAAGCAGCACAAAATAAGCAACGAATCCGTATGCAGCAGAAATTTCAATTACCTGAAATGTTTCTCAAAGCTCCAAGTCAATCTTTAGCTGTCATAGAGAGATCCTAATACAGGATTTTCTAATATTTTTTTCCTCATAAACTACACTCATGTGGGTCCCTTCCAACTCAGAATATTCTGTGATTCTATAAAGGCAGCCTGTGGGGCTTTGTGCTTGTTCTCCTCCGTGGTTTTGAAGACTTTTATGCTCTAAAGCATTGCTAATCTGTTGTGAAGTAAAAACTTTGGCAGTTGCTATTTACTCTGTTTTGGATTCCCTATTTCAGTCTTGAAGCAAATTAGTCTCCATATAACTACCTAGCTGGACCACATATTTCTGCTCAGTACTGAAAAAATCAGAGCACACACACACTCCCACATCACAGTAATCATGACAGCAGTCATTTTTGCTGTCAAATCTTCTAGGGCCAATGTTGCCTTCTTGTCTTCCATTTTTAAGGATGGGTACACTGGGAACCTATTGGCTTCCTTGCAAACTGCAATTCAACAAGATACTCAGGTATTGTAGCCAAGGCTGGCTAAAAGGATGTTCTTACAAGCCACTTAATTCTGTTGTTCACACATGCAGCCATTCCCAATACACGCTTTAAAAAAAAAAAACAAAAAACCAAAATAATAAAATGATTAGTCAAATACACACACATGCTTGGTTTTGGTGGTATAACAAGAGGAAATGGCCTCAAGTTGCTCCAGGGGAGGAAAAAATTCTTCACTGAATGGGCTGTCAAACATTGGACTGGGTGGCCCAGGGAAGTAGTTGAGTCACTGTCCCTGGAGGTACTCACAAGACATTTAGAAGTGGCACTTGAGGATACAGTTATCTGTTGGACTCAATGATCTTAGAGGTCTTTTCCAACATAAATGGTTCTACGACTCTATGAATGTTACAAGTAGAAGAAAAATGCATGAATATTGCAGAATGTTCCTTAAGGTATATAATATACACTATTCTATTTATTAAGCAACTGAAAGGATATTTAAAAGGAAAAGGAAAATTGACACTGTGCA
>VZTT01020213.1:0-32758 GCA_013400855.1 Buphagus erythrorhynchus | reverse complement strand
ATTGTCAATAAATCCTAGGTACTTTGATGACAGTGTACACAACTAACAAATCGCAGGGAACAGAGCTGTTGAACCTGGAACCGTGCTGAACTTCCAAAGGTCAGAAATTAAAAAGGAATGCGGAAGAACAGTTTTCCCATTAACCACTCGTAAACAAAGTAAAAACCTGCTCTGCTAAGAATCTCTGGACTGACAGGCACTTGAGGGGAAGTGTTGCAACAGGTGTGTTACTTCCCTCCCCTCCTCACCCTGAGCCAGCCTCTCTGAGCCATGGAAACTGTTTGCACAACAACACAACACCAGGATGATTTCAGTGCCATGGAGAGCCTTGGGCTGCCATCAGGAGTGACACAGCCCTGCCCTGTCTTTACTGGGGCGTCAGGGACTTGTTGAGGTTTCAAAGGGCTGTCACATGGGGTGTCTGGATGAGTGCAAGCTGGTATCCTGGCCATGGCTGGACTGCTCAAGCTGCTGTTCACAGGTCTGGCTCTGAAGGCAGGAGATGGTTGGAAACCCTTAGAGAATTCCAGGGTGGGTCAGGTTGGAAGGAAGGAACCACAGTTGGGTCATCTGGTCCAACCTCCCTGCTCAAGCAGGGCCATCCCTGAGGACAAGGTACAGGATTGAGTCCAGATGGTTCTGGAATGCCCCCAGTGAGGGACACTCCAACAATTAGTTCCAGTGCGCTGTCACCCGCACAGGAAAGAAGTTCATCCTCACATCCAGGCACAACTTCCTGGGCATCATTTTCTACCCACTGCCTCTTGGCACCAACAGGCAGAGCCCAGCTCCATCCTCTTGGCAGGCTGGAATACTCGATGCAGTTAAACACGGGATTTTACCCCCTTTAGATATTTACACACATTTCGCCCGCTGATCCACACCGCGCGTGTCCGAAGGGGAATTCACTCCGGCAGCAGGGGGAATTCACCGCCCGTGTCCTCCTCTTATCCCACCCCACCCGTGCCGTTCCCGGGGCGGACGCGGTNGCTGAGATCTGGCTGGAAGTTTGTTTCCCCACTTCTTTCATCCAAATGATTTCTTTGTCTCCCCACCGTAAAAGATGCTCTGTGCTGTCTGAGCAATCATATTTAACTGTGACAGAGCAAATTAAAAAGGGATTTTCGGGCATCCACACAGCACAAATGAGGCTCACAGTTCATCTACGTCTTTGTAGGCAGCCACGGGGTGCTCAATATTTTTATTTGAAATTATGCACGTACGAATGTGAGATGGTTATTGGCTCAGGAATTACAGTTCCCCCTCAGCTGCAGGCTGGGAGAAGCCAACCCTGCTGGAATTCTGGAGAAGAGGTTTTGCTGGAATGAGCTGAGCAAAACAAAGCCGGGCCAAGAGCGAGGTTTTTAAGAGCTGAATTAATTTTGTAATGATGAAAATACGAGAAGAAGGCAATAGTTTATAGCTGGGGGTGCGGGATGCCGGGAGTGCGGGATGCCGAGGGTGCGGGATGCCGGGAGCGGCGGGATGGCCGGCGGCGCTCACCTGGGCGGAAGCGGGAAGCGAGGGGCGCTCCCGGCTCACCTGCGGCGCAGGAAGCCGGGGCGGCGCGGCGGGAGAGCCGCCTCCCGAGGGACGGCCGGGGCTCGGCCCCTCCCGGCTCCGCCGGGACACGGCTCCGGCCGCCCAGGGAAGTGCAGCGAGCGCGCTTCGCACCGAAATGAACTTTTTAGTCAGTTTTCAGGTGAGCCTGACTCGCCGGCTGGCTTATGGGTCGTAGTTTGAATCTGTCGTGTGGCATGCAGTCTCCCCAGGGAAGGCAATATTGTAGAAAAGCTTATTTTTCAATTACCTGCATTGGTGTCCAGACTCAGTGATATTCTGTGATTCTGTTTTGAGCTCCCTACAGAGGGGCACGTAGCTAGCTTGGTGTGAGGGCTCTGTTCACTTTGGACACGGGTGTAGATCCTTGGGTGAAGCATGTATAATAATATGAGTATATTAATATTTTTATAATAATGTGTTCTGCTCAGCCTCAGCAGCGCAGCCCCCACCACTTCACAGACGAATGGCAAAAGAACAGAGGAAAACTTGGATGGAGTAAAGGGATTGCAAGACTTCCCCCACAGCACCCCAAAATACATCATGTCACTGTGGCTTCACAGATCATTGTCCAGGATGGCAATAAAAACAAAATCTTCCTCCTGCTAGTCACAAAATAGTGAACAAGCACCATTTTAGTTGAAATTAATTGCGTGAACTGTGTGCGCTTTCTGAAACCTGTACATTAATCTGCTTTCTTACTTCCTAAAATTATATTCATACACACATAAAATAGGCGAATTAAAGTCAATAAATACAATTTTTATTCTGCTACAAAGTTTCATGAGTCCGTCTGCTGACCTTACACAGCCCTGTTGGCTGCACAGGGTAAGGACTACAAGAGGTTTAGAAATCAATTTTTCCCGAGTTCAGATTGATTTCCCCTCGTCCTGGCACCCGTTTCGTTTCACTGAGCGGCAGCAGTCGCACCAGAGCGCACAGAACACACTAAGAACACACCACTCCATCCCCCTTCCAAAGGATTCCGAACGCTCAGCTTCTCAGCCCTCACTCTCAGTTTTAATTAATGTGGCGCTCGTGAGAAGTGACAATTTTCCTGACAGTGATGAACAGCGAGTGGTGTATTTATCCATGCGAGGGACGCGCCGCAGACAGAAGAGCCGGGCACTCTTCCCATCAGTGCACCTCCATCTCCATCTCCGAGGGCTGAGTTCATCCTGGAGCACGCTCCGGCCCTGCCCTTTCGCTTCCAGTTGCTGAGAGGAGTATCAATTTCCATTTGCATACTTTGCCTGCTGAATTTGCCAATTCAGTTTATGCAAAATCTCCCAAAAAGCTGTTAGATGGCAATATTTCACATCGCTGGCTGGGTTCTTTGTCAGCCATCCACACGTTTTAAATCCGCGTTTCCACAGATTCTTGGAATATCTGGGACTGGGACAAACCCTTCTTTGGTACTGACAGGCTCCAGACAAGTCTCCATGCACCAAAATATTGTCCAGAAAACCCAAAAGACTTCCAGAAGGGATGGGTAGCGATGATGCTCTCCTCAGTACTATTTCAGAGTTGCTTTTCCAGCTTTTTAGGTTCAGTTTTCCAGTTTTTAGGTCCCTACTTTTTTTTAGGAAACGCTTCCTGAGCAGATGAAAACTTGGGACAGTGGTGTTGCCTTTCCTGGGTGCGTTTAATCAAAGAACGTCTCCATCTCCTGTAAACACTCCAGGATCCCTTAGCAGTTCGTAAGTGGAAAATTGATGCCTTCAAACACTAGAGAAACCTGAGATAACCACAACAGAAAAACAATAAATAACTGTAACAATAGCGAGAATAGGGAAAGTTTTGTAATCACCACAGAATACCTTGTGAAGAGCAAATGCTGATGAAAAGCTTGCCTGCTCCAGGAATTCAGTATTCATCTAAAAACTGAAATTAAGAGCATTTTTAACAATGCGGTTTTATGTGAAAATAGGGTAAGAATTTAAAATTATTTCTTTAGTCCGACTGCTGTGGGTGTGCTGGACACAGCGTCAGGCCCACCTGGATGACAGAGGATGCGCCAATCTGGGCTAACCAGGTTTGGCAGATCACGCCTCTAACTTCTGCTGGGCTTTTTCAACGTATTTTTCAAGTACCCAGCAAACTCCAGACACCAGCAGGGATACCCGGAGGTGCGATTTCTCCGGGCTATAGCGTGGGTGTTTGGAAGAGCGGGGAGGGTTCCCCTCGCGTTCCTCCCTGACCCGGGCCCGCCGCTCGGTCCAGGGCGAGTCCTGCCCGCGGTGCCAGCACCCGGAGCAGCCCCAGCCCCGCTGCGACAGCCGCTTCAGGGCTCCCCACGGGCCCCCCACCATGCCCACACCGCCCGGGGGCTGCGGGCCCTCACTCCCGACATCTTAAGTGCGGGCAAAAGCGGGGCCGGTGCCGGCGGCGGGCGCGGCCATCTTTACTCGGGGCGCGACCGCGCCCGTCCCAACGCCGTGCCCAGCCAGCGCCATCTTGAGTGAGGGCGCGCTCTGCCCTCAGCGCGGCCTCGCCCGCCATGTTTAATGAGGTCACCCCCCACCACTCAAAAAAACCATTAAGCCCCCCAAAAAGCCTAACCCGTACCCTCAGAAAGCCACGAACACTTCGGCATCCCCCTCCGTTTCTCCCCGCAGCCAGCGCGGGCTCTCCCCGCGGCGGGGCCGCTCCGCTCCTCCCCGGGTCAGCTGACGGCGGCGGCGGCGGTCCCGTCATGGCCGCCCGGAGCGGCGCGGCTGAGGCGCTGGTCCTGCTTTTTCTCTGGTTCGCAGCCCTGGAGGGAGCAGCGGGCTCGGAGCCGCCGCTCAAGTGCGAGGAGCTGCGGCTGGGGCAATATCCTGAGCGGGGCTGGGGTCGGATCGGGGGCGGCTGTGGTGGCCGTGGGCCCGGTGTGAGGGGGGGCACCGCTTGTGGGGAGGGGAAGGGAAGGGAAGGGGCGGTGGGGACCGTGAGGTGCCGGGCAGGGCGGAGGGGTCGTGGGGAGCCTCAGGTTGGGAGCCCCGAGGGGATCTCGGCTGGCAGGAGCGGGACAGGGATCCTCAGGGTGCGGGAAGTGAGGACACGGCCTCAAGCTGCACCGGGGGATGTTCAGGTTGGGCATCAGGAGGAATTTTTTCACAAAAAGGGTGATCAGACATTGGAAGGGGGTGCCCAGGGATGTGCCGGGGTCCCCATCCCTGGAGCTGTTCAAAGAACTGTGGCTGTGGCACTCAGTGCTCTGATCTGGGTGACAAAGTGGGCATCAGTCACAGGTTGGACTCGATGGTCTCAGAGGGCTTTTCCATCCTGATTAATTTTGTGATTTCTGGTGGTACTGTGTGTGTCCCAGCGTATGCTTGGGGTATCCTTCAAAGACATTGCCATGGGATGAGAGCCGGCTCTGCCACCATTCTGCTTTATTTCTTATTTGCAGGAGCGAGACATAATGACTTTTCCATTTTTAACAGGAAATAATTGTTTCTGTGCCCTGCACAGCTCCGAGGAGCAGGAGGTGTGAGGCTTCTGGCTCTCCAAGGCACCTCTTGCCCTCCCCAGAACATGTTGGTTGATGGCAGCTGACAGTTTTTGATGATCAAAAGTGTGAGGAAGGCAAATCTTGGAAAAGCTTGCTTCATCTCCTGCTTTACTTGGCTGTGGGAGTTGAGACCTCTGGAAGTCAGCTCCTGCTCAGTTTGTTCCTGCACCAAATTCCTGGCGTTTCAGATGCTCATTTTTATGCGTTCGTTGAGTTTTGCGTGTTGCCATAGATTAAATTTTCTCAACCAAATGCCTCAATTTCAAGGCACTGTGGTATTTAAATAAGGAAACAAGACCTGATGAGGCGTGTGCTACCTTGTTGCCTCCAAATACAGAGGCTGTGACTGATAAATATTGTAGTTCCTTTAGGTAGTGCTGACTGCAGCACTAATTAAACGTGGGGCTTATGCGATATATTGGTGTATTAAATTGGATTAGCAGATTTGCTGCATGGTAATGTGCTGCTCCTCTTTTGGGGGGATGGGTAGGCACCAACATCAAGGTGCATCTTAAATCCTCGGGGTTTAAAGAGGGTGGAATAAATTACTGTTAAACCTGTTGTAGTGTTTGATATGAAAACTGTTTTCCTCAATTACCTGAACATATATGTGTGATGAGCCTAAAATAGACAATAGCACACAAGAACCAATGAATTGCACAAATCACACAGCATATGGTAAGGATTTCTAACTTATGTATTGATTAACTACGTTTTTTCAAGGAAGTGTTCAATTTGTGTATCTACTTGATGAGCTTTATAAAAGATGGGATTAGTAATATCATTAGTCTGAGAGCCCAAAACACTTGTGTGGATTGGGTGCTTTACTAAAAATGAATAAATACACTGTCTCTGATTGGTAGTTTTGTAAGTGAGGTTTCTGGTAAATCTCTTCAATGTGTGTTACACCCTTTAGGCTGTGTCCTGCACTACTGTGATTAAAACAAACCATTCCTGTCATACTGATTTTGCATATAATTATTAAAAGAATTGACATGTGGCAGAACAGCCTTCAAAATCTTCTAATTTTTAAGGGTTTTTTTCTTAAGGCAACATAGTGCCTTCCCTCATCGCCAGGTTTTGGTGTGTGAGGCTCTGTTCTGAAGGCACGTGTATTTGATGTTCAGTTTTGACATACTTCAGAGTACAACAGAAAAATTCATAAGTTGATTACTTAGTTTTCTACCTGTGCTTAACTTCTTTGATGTTTTCAGGCATTGAAATAAATAGTCTGTGTTTGATAGCACAGCAAGTTCGCTTTATGTGCACCCATGTTTTAAAATCATGGAATTGCAGAATAGTTTGGGTTGGAAGGGACCTTAAACCTCATCCAGTGCCACCCCTGCCATGGGCAGGGACACCTTCCACTATTCCAGAGACACCTTCCACTATTCCAGAGACACCTTCCACTATCCCAGGGTGCTCCAAGCCCTGTCCAGGCTGCCCTTGGACACTTCCAGGGATGGGGAGTCCACAAAATTCATGGATGTGCCTGTTGTCTTTCATATTTGGCTTCCTATAAGTGCTGAATTATTTTCTTCTGGGATAGTGAGGGTTTTTCCAAATAATTTCAGACACTGGATGTAAATGCTTAGCACAATGGTTCCTTTTAAAAGTTTTTTTCAGTTCTTTCTATCACTTTGACATTGTGTCCCTGACTATAAATGGGCAGTCAGAGACCAGAAAAAGTACTGCATAGTTTGAGATTGATCATAACTCAAGATTATCAGTTGTTTAACTAATTACCATGTGATTGTATTTAATACACTGCACTTTTGAACAGGAGATAAGTTTCAGAGCAGAACAAGTTGCTGAATTAATTAACGCTGTTTCTTTGTATAGCATTTTTACATACACACACCAGTTTTTTAGATTGTCCTCACAGTATCTGAATTGCTTATTTTTTCAGTATTACCTAAGTAATAAAAAGTTAATTTCTGGATCATGCTTGAAGCACTACAATTTCTGGTCACTTTCTGTGATCCCTCCCCCAGACAAACAGGGGTTTAATTCAAAGCATCAAAATGGTGTCATTGAGTTGAAGCTTTGGAGTCCTTGGAGTGCCACTGAGAAGAAAACTGTGGCCTTTCCTGCATCAATATATCTTAACTGTACTGGATTTCTTCTAATAACAGAAAAAACTTCATTGCTTTATTTACTTTACAAGAAATAATATATATATTTGTAATTGCCTTAGATTAGGCACATTGATCTTAACATCATGGAATGATTTGGGTTGGAAAGGACTTTAAAGATGATTTCATGTCATGCTCTGCCATGGGCAGGGACAACTTCCACTATTCCAGGCTGCTCCAAGCTGGCCTTGGACACTTCCAGGGATGGGGTATAAAACCCATGTAAGATTTTATGGCAGTTAAGGCCACAGATAACTCAAATCTTATTTTATTTTTTGTCCCTATGCAATACGGATAGGCATTAAAAAAATCCATCTCTTGCCTGTGTGCATTACTGGAAAATCTGGAAAGAATGTTAAACCTGGCTTGTAGTTTTGTTGGAATTAACCAACAGAACTCAAAGTACTGAAAGCTGTTAGAAAGTGGGTAAAGGACTGAATTTTTTTTCCCTTTAAAACAACAGACTATAGCTTTGGAGAGTGACTAATATTCTGGTAATAGATTGCAAACTTTAGCAGGTGTGACCTTCTGCTGTGATTTCCACTTTGATTCCCCTAAGAGTGAAGAATAATGGAATAATTTGGGTAGAAAGACCCCTCAGGAAGTTGCACGGTCCAGCCTCCTGCTCAAGGCAGTGTTGGCACTGAATTCCAACCAGGTTGCTCAGGGCTTTGTGCAGTCAGACCTTGAAAACCTCCAGAGATGGTGATGGCATGACTTCTCTGGGCAACTTGTTCCAATATTTGACTGTTCTCATGATGAAAATGTTTTCTGTATGTCAGCTTCAGATTTCTCATTGACTCTCATTGAAGCCAGAGTGGAAATTACAACAGAATTGGCGCTGCAATTAGGTTTGTATATTTTGCTTAAAATGTAGCAAGGAAAAACTACAAGTTAGTGGTAGGACTGGCTTAAAAAATATTTTAAACAAGTAATTGTGTGTGAGCTGTGCTTTGTATCAAGACTGTTGCACAGTAGAACTTAATGTGTTTCACTTGTGTATTGTCAGAAAACTGCTCTGAGTGTCAGCTGCTGCTTAATATCAAATCTTTTTTTGTCCTCAGTTCAATGTCTGCCAGCACCAAATATTACTTGCAGGGATCACCTTGGCATAGAGAAAGTCTTTACAGGACACGAAGTTGGATTTTACAAGCCTATTGAGTGTCGTAATGTGTGAGTACTCTTTGGTTTTGAAAAACTGAAGTTTGTCCAAAATTATATGATGCATTGGCAGAAGGAAAATGGAAGTAAAACAGAACCATGCACATTCTTCCCAGAAGTTAATCCTCTAATAAACACAATGAGGATGCAGCACAGGGTCACAGCAAGGGTTGGGTTGGGAGGGACCTTAAAGCCCATCTCATTCCATCCCCCTGCCATGGCCAGGGACATCTTCCATTAGACCAGGTTCACCAGGAAATCTATCTGTACATTCTTTTTGTTGTTTAGTTAGGTTTGTGTCTTTGCTTTACGTTATTCTTTTACCTTTGCTTTACTTCATACTTTAGCTTGGCGAAATTTTACTCCAAATGCTGAGGCCACATTTCAAGTGTGCTTAAAATCAGCACAGTTGCTGGAAGGAGCTGTTGGGGACACCCTCCCTCCCCTCCCCTGACAGACCCCAGGACATCAGGGAGCTGCCCTGGGTTTGAGCTGCCTTGGATCAGTTCCCCAGTTTGAGTCACAGTACAGTGACTCAAGTGCTCGTGCCAGCACAGGGATGAGGGTGACTCAAGGATAAAACAGAGAGGACAAAGGAGGGTTGGACAGGGCTGTGCTGCTCAGTGCTTCATGCCAGTTTAAAGTGTGCCTATAGCTGCAGCTGAAGTTCTATTATACATGAATTGTAGGGGAGCTTCAGGATCTCTGCAGTTCCCCCCAAAAATCTCTAAGAGAAACTGTTCTCTATTTTGAAACAGCTTTTGTGTTTAATCCAATTCACTGTGTCTTTTAAGAGCCTGTTTCTGGTACATGAATGATGGACCTCGTTTTTCTGAAGCACATTGTGAGTGATGGAGAGCTCTGGATACCAATAAATGTTCCAACTGGCCAGTGCTAATGATCAGCCAGCACCTGTCACTACCATTTGTTTCCTCTTTTTTTCTGGGATTCACACTGGAACCTTTCTCTTTTGTCCTACTGGAATCTTTGGAAATAAAAACTCCAGTAGTACTGGGTACTCCCTGTAACTCTAGTGGGAAAATAACTCTGATGTGCTACTTGCTGCTCAGTAATTTGCCTAACTCAGAAGTACAGCCCTGCCTCTTAGTTTCATAAATATTTTCTCTGTATTTAGTCTTCTCAGCAGTCAAAGCTCAGCAAACTGAAGAAAACATATGATTACATCTAATCAAATTTAAATGCCAGCAAAGTAGACGTCAGTCACATTTTTATCCAGAAACAATTGTGTTTCAGTCCCATCTGTGATGGGGGCTGAGGAAAAGATAAGCTATACTAGTTTAATGAAATTTCTTCCTCTTTAGATTAGCTGGTAATTCTTATGTTTGGAGGGTTTTTGTATACATATATTTTTGGTTTTGTATGTTTTCTAGAAACATTTTTTAAAGGTAGCTTTTCTTTACATTCATTTATTAAAATCCAGGTCTGTAGGTAGAGAAATGTCATCCTTCTTACAGTATCTGTTACTTGATCATGACTATTATTTTAATGAATAATCAATGGTTACAATGCTAAAAGAACTTGCTGTGACTTTTCTAGTCCCACAGCTGCTGGTGTGGCAGAAAGGAAAGAGAACTCTTTTTGGACTGAAAATTCCAGTAAAATACAGCTGTAAATGTAGATAAAGTTACACAAGCATGTCCTTCGTAATGTCCTAAAACCAGTAAAAAATGACAGCAAGATTAATATCACCATCCTTCATCTGTACACTTATTTAAAAAGTGGTCTATTCACTGACAGACCTTTTATGAGGCACTTTGAATGTTACCTAGGTGTTAGAAATATTGTTTTAAGCAGGAATCTCCAGCTTACCATTACAACAATAGCCCTGCCTTTTCTACTGCTTTTTGGAGACTTTCCAGCATTGTACTGAGTTTTTGTAGAACCTGTAACTGTAGAAATAACTGCACATCATTTAGTCAGAAAATTATTTTGAGATGGCATCTTTCCATGGCTGGATTGTCCCAGCACGGGGACAGCAGGTGAATCTCTATCCCCAGATTTTGTGAAGGACAAATCAGCAAGTTGTCCTTAGCCAGAACTGTAATTTAGTTTTGGCTAAATTCTGGGATCCAGTCATTTTAGAGCAAGACCAAGAGATGTTACATGTTTGTGTGAGTGGATGTGTTCAAGTTCAGTTATCCTAGTAATAATTCAAGGAAAAGCTTGCAAGATTGTTCCAAAAAAGAAGTACTGGGAGTCAAAATTGCTTAGGTTTGGCTTTAATCTGATATTTTGGAGATAGGTCTTATTTTTTGGCCAAATTCTAGAATCCCACGGATTGGCATCTATCATACATTTTGCTTTTGTGTATATGTGCAGGCCCTAATGCTGTAGAATTGAAATGTCCATTGTTTAAGTGTTGCCATTCCAGGGAAGGAGGCCATGGAATGATTCTCTGTGGAATTCAGAGGGTTCAGTGTGGGCAGGTCTTTGAGCAGGGCCCAGAGACCCTGAAAGTGCAACCTACAGCAGCACCTGCTCTTGTCAAGTGCTATGGAAGAGCTGGGAGGAAAAGTTTTCAACGTGGCAGCTGGGAGAAATACATGCAGAAAAAAATAAAGGTTGGATGAGGCTGAGGAGCAAGCGAAAATCAAAAGAGGAACTGACAAGAAATTGCATCTTTTTACCCAATTGTAGAAATTCCTTCAGATGCCCAGGATGTGTAATTTTCCTACTCACTGGTTTACTCTTTGTGCATGTTTTTATCTGAAGCAGTAAGGCAAAGGAAACACCAGAGTGGATGCAGCCTTGTTTGTTACAGTTTGTTCTCATACTTCCCCTTCATACTGGATTTCTTCTGCCCATCAGTTTGATGTTGAGGTTGCAGAAATTGTGCTTTCAGAAGCATCTCAGTGCATAGGCAAGGGCTCAGTTTATTACTAGTTGTGATCAGGAGCAAAATTAAACCGTGTTCCCATTTTTTATGTAACAGCTCTTTTTATGTTTTAGTGTCCTTGGAGGGCTGTTGACACTTTGTAGTTGATAAACAATTTCCAACAGTTTACCTCAAGTTTTAAATAAACCCATTAGTGTTCCTTACAGTGGAAACAAGACAGTTCTAAAGATGATAATTTGTGCTACATTAGGTTCCAGGAATGCCCTGTGTGTTCCGTGGTGCTAATAAACACCAAGTAACAAATACTGAGGTAAGAGTCGTGATTTAATCACTTAATGTTGCCATTAGGTTTTAAAGTCGGTAAATTTTGATAATAAGCGAAAAAGGTAGGTCTCTACTTGGCATTGAAAATGCTTAATAAAAGTGCTTGGACCTTTGTCAGCTACTGTCTTTTTGAGACTGCTTTATTCAACTGTCAACCAGGAGTTTAATTTGGGCCTATTAAATAATTGCTGGCACGTAGTAGTGCACGTATCAAAACAGTGAATTACTGAATATTTTTCAGTTCTAATTACATTTGGGTTTGCTGTTCAGGAGCTCGCTGTTCGCCGAGGCAGCAATTCCAGCGTTGAGAGCTATGTGTTTTTAACTCCCTTGTTAGTGCAAAGTTCTCCAGCAGGGCCTGCACTAACAGGTGGGTTGGTGGCTGCATCGCTCCAGCTGTTGGCAAGAATGGTTCCAATTAGGATAAACCTGAAAAAGTCTGTTCTATCTGTTTATTTTGTATGACTAACCACGGGAAGCTTAACTTGAGAGTGCCTCTCTACCCCCGTGCATCTTTGTACTGTCAACAGTTCTTTTCATTGTGACTTCGTGCCATTTACAGTGTAATGAGTGAATCCATGGCTTACTCTTTTTGTTGAATCCTTCCTGCAGCTTCTTCAGCCAGTGGCCATGGTTCATTTCTCCTTCAGATCTCGAGGCAATTACTGTCTCTGCTGACATCTCACCTGCCTGTCCTGTTCCTCTCTATTTGGCTGCATGTGAGACTAATGCCTGCAGACAGTATTCACACACCTCCTGCCTTCCTGGGCTTCTCTCAGTAGGGCTGAACTCTTAGGAAGTGCTCTGTGAAGCTGGGGATGGATCAGCAACTGAATTATGTCTTGACAAGAAATCATCATTTAGTTTCAGAATAATCTGTATTCTGCAAGAGTACACTTGAGTTGCAGCAGCTGAGGTTCCTTTATGGAGGATGCCTTCCCAGTTTGAAAGCTTAACATTATCAATTCCATGGCCGTTAATTGAAGATAAATAACAAGTCTGTTGTTTTTTTTTTCAAACCAGAGCAGCAGGAAAATGAGTCACTACTTTAACAGTCAAAAGTATGAGTAGATTTATTTTGCAGTCATTATCTACATTGCTTGTTTCTTTTGGCAGAAATGGATACTCCTACAAAGTGGCAGTGGCTCTGTCCTTATTTCTTGGATGGTTGGGAGCAGATAGATTTTATCTAGGATATCCTGCATTAGGTAAGTTTATTCCTTAATTTTTTTCTTTGAGGTAAATCTTATTCTTACGACTGACTTGCATGTGTATACTCATATTTTGAGTAATGAAGGCTGACAGTGACAGTTTAAATACTTAAAACTAGATCCTTACTTCATGGTCAAATGAGATAAAATGCTGCATTATCCTCAGCCTGCTCTTCTCTTGGAGTGGTGACAAATGGAGATGTAGTATCCAGCAGATAAAATCCTGATAAGCAAATGTTGTTATTGCTACCCAAAGTTTTGCTTTGCATTGACGTTTTACCACAGCATTTTTTGTGAGGCACTGTAGCAGAAGTGGCTTTGTCTCACCCGCCACCCTTAAATGAGACTTGACTTCTCCAGGAAAAAAGTGGACAAATTTTACAGTAAACCTGGTGTTTTGGGAGATGGAATTTATTCTGGCAAATGCACATCTTCAAGATAACTCACAGTATTAATAACAATCCTACAGAAGCTGGAACTTCTAATAAAAACTCTCTCTGGTTTTTAGGACCTCATTCCCAGGAGGATGGTGCCATTGGCTTTTAAGTAATGGGAATACCTTTATTATGACAGAACTGCCTTCACTGGCCTGGTTTCTGAGCTGGACAAAGGGAGTGAATTTAAGTATAGATAGGATGGAGCAATGATGTGGAAAAAGCTGTATGTGTTGCTGTCACTTCAGACAAATTTTGAGTTTCTGCCCATTAAATGCCAACTCTTTTTAATGACATCATCTGTCCTTCTCTATAATCTTGATTAACATCCATGTTTTTTATCCCTGAGATTCTATAATTAGCATTTCATTTGTCCACCGATGTCACAAAAAGATACATTTTTGAAAGCAGTCAATAAGGTGCATTATTTAGTTGTATCACTGGATTTGGAATAATAATTTGCAGTAATTATTTTTAATATATTGTGGTAATATAGATTCATAAATCCTTAATTCTTTTGTAGAAGTTCTTTATGGCTAATGCTTTAACCCTACTGGATTATACTGTAGCCAGCAGCCAAAGTTAATATTTAAAATCAAGCTCTTCCAAAGCCAAATTTTCAATCTTTTGAAAGATAAAGAAGGCAAAAGGTAAGAGTAGAAAAGAATAAAAATCAACCCATTGGATTCCTTCACACTGGCTGAATAGGGATTTCTTAGGTCATCTGTGCCTTGGCAGAAAATGGTTAAGAAAGGTTAATAGCATTGAAATCTTTTTTGCAAGTGTAATGAAGACTGTAAATGTTCCTTGGTTTATTTTTTTCCCTTCTCTTTTGTTTAAAAAGCACACAAATACAAACAAGCTATTGAGTGTGAAGAAATCAGGAAGGCAACCTCTTCCTCTCCCACACACTGTGAACCAAACCAGGAGTTATTACTGTAGAACAACACTATTTTTCCCTCTGTGCTTCAGAGCAGTTTATTTTCTCAGTGTGATATGCTTGTAGGGAGAGAAGTGAGGAGGGAAAAAAACCCCCCAACTTTACCTTGCACTCCAGAAATAAATGCCAGGTTCAGAAACAGTTCCCCTCCATCCAGTTCTTTAAGTAAAGTGGAGCTGCAGCAGTGGTAAGAAATCTGCTGGGTTCCTAAAATCCCAGCTGGCATGGTCCAGGGGCAGGAAACCTTCACTGGATCAGGTTGTTGTTGATTTCTTCATCCAACCTGGGCACTTCCAGGGATCCAGGGGCAGCCACAGCTTCTCTGGGCACCTGTGCCAAGGACTCACAGGGAAGGATGCACAGGGACTTCTCTTCCATGAGAGACAAATGCAGGCAGTGGGATGCTCTTCCCCCAGAGTGGATGCAGTTCCTCCCCTCCTCTGCCCCATAAACAACAGCCCTGGGGGAGAGGAGGTGCTTTGTGGGATATGTTGGTGCTTTGGGGAGAGGGGATTAAGCAAAATATTTCCCTGAAATAATACTCATCATATATATAGAGTTCTCTCTGGATTACATTAATTGTACAAGGAACTATATTAAAAAAAAAATTTAAGGCAGCTTCTTTTTTCTGAAGGCAATTTCCAAATGAAGTCTGCCTTGCAGGACAACTTCCAATAAAACATTCCTGTCAGTTGCTATTTCCATATATTTTCCATTAATCTTTAATTTATTTGTATAAAACCCAACATTTTTGAAAACCAGTTAAAAATAAGTGTTTATATATTTTTTATGTATATTCAAAAGAAATTCATATTTCAGCAAAAATATAAAAATTATACAGAGGATTGTTTTCCAAAGTTGCATGTTCTGAAAATCAAATCAGTATGTGCTGCAACTCATGAGGTGATAGAAAGTCTCTTTCTATTCATAAGTAAATTTTGCAGCTCAAGTTGGGATTTTTTTGTCTGTGCCTCAGTGAAAGCAGTATTTCAGTAACCTGATTATCAAATTTTGCCTTTCCTTGTTTAAGAATATTTAGATCTTTAAAAAAAAAAAGTTAATATTTAAAATCTCTAAAGTGCATCCAGGATGAAGAAATATGAAGATGTGGTTCGATTTTTTCCCTAATAATTAAAGAAGTTTGATTTTAGGTCTGCTTCTAGAGAGGTGTATATATATAAACACACACATTTTGTGGGATGAGGGGAGAGTTTGGATGTGATTGCCACCAATGATGAAATCCCAGGGATTGCTTAAAGCTGCATTAAATTTTACTTTTCTTTTTTAGGTTTGTTAAAGTTCTGCACTGTAGGGTTTTGTGGAATTGGGAGCCTAATTGATTTCATACTTATTTCAATGCAGGTAAGTCAGGGCTTTCAAAACAAGATACAAATCTGTGTTTTTTAAAGCTTTGATTTGATTACTAACACTTTGTTAGCATTTTGGCCTTAAGAACCATTGGATATTGAAAAATCAAGGTGTTTATTTTGGCTCTGTTTGTAGATGGATGTTGTAGAATATAGACACAAAATATCAATATATTTGCTTTTGGAATTAAAACTTAGATTAGCAATCTATAAATAGTGACAATGAATAGCTTGGGAGCTATAGCACCATAAATTCAAGTGGTCAGAACCTCTGTATGTGAGGCAGAGTGTTGGACTCAGCATGGGATGTCCTGCTGTTCCCAGAATCCTCAAGTTCTGTGTTTGCTTTATGCTGATGAAAGAAGACATTGCCACTTCTATTTTCCACCTGTCCCCCAAATTCAAGTCCTTCATCAGCTGAGAGCTGTGACTGAGGGATTCAGGAGGGTTAAATCCCCAGCTGGAGTGACATCTTGTGACATCATGAAATTACCAAATTGTTTTATTCAACAGCACAGCCATTTAGTATGAATTGCAAATTGGCTATGATGAACTCAAAATCCATTGTGGATATGGGAGTTGTTCCTATGGGTTTGTAGGAAAATATTTTAAAATTGTGCACTTTGTCTTTTGTGTGTATTCTCAAATTCCTTTCTCTGCTCTTGCAGTGATCTTGCCTCAGAGCACTTACAGATCCAGTTGAGAGTATCTTTCATCTCTCCTTGTTGATCTCCCTGGTGACTCCACATCAATTTAGCACTTCCAGAACAAAAACTCCATGATCTTTCCTCCTCCTCTTCATTCCTTACCTGTTCAGTATTTCAAAGACACTTGTCATCAGCCTAATTCTCTGCTGCCGACCCTCCTTTGTTCAGGAAAAGTGGTTTGGAGCCCACTCATTTGTTAGGCTGGTTTTGTGTCTCAAATCCTCACCGGATTAGCAGAGTCCCAGTGCCTGGCTGTGTAATTTGGTTGATTAGAAGCCCAGGGGAAATGTTCCTTCTGAGACAGCACTCGCTAAAACAGTTAAACTGCAGCATAACTTCAAAATAAATCTAGTTTCTGTTTGACTAATTAAGCATGACTAATTTTATGATGGGAAAATTAGCAGTAATTGAGACATTAGCACAAAGTATATATTTCACTTCATATTAAAAAGTCTTGGTTCTTTTTTTTTTTTCTGTTGCAGATCGTTGGCCCTTCCGACGGCTCCAGTTACATCATTGATTATTACGGGGCCAGGCTGACCCGGCTCACCATCACCAATGCAACCTTCAGGAAAATGCAGACTTATCCCTAATACCCCTAACTCTGGCAGGGAGTGGCACAAATCCATAGGTGCAGCTTGTTTTTACAGCTGGATCCACTGGAATTGCTGAGGATTTACTGATCACCCCTGGTCAGAACGGAATATTAAATGCACGGTGAACAAAGATGATAAAACGTGAAAGTTCCTCACGTGAACAAGTTTACATCAAAGGTGGAACTTTGGGACTGCTCTGATTCTGGGAGCAGAGTTTGTTGCTAAGTTACATCATCTGTGGAACGTGCAGACTGTTGCAATTTGCACTGATGTTGTGTCTGTGTCATTTAGAGTGTTACACACAGCTGCAGAGAGAGATATTCATAACAAACATGCTGATATTTATTCCATTGAAATTGATAAGAGTTTTAGCATGGATGGACCAGGATTGCACTTGGGGGTCTGTCCCTGTGGCAGTTTGGAAATTAACTTAAATATCCCCAACCACACAAACTGCCTTTTTTTCCCATCCTGTTAAAATCCAAAGACCTCTGAATCTTAGGCTGGTGTAGCCTGTGAAATTCTGTTAGTTGAAACAATTATTTCTGTAAATTTTGGTTAAGTTGCAAAATTTGGTCAAGTGCTGATCAACAGTAGAAATATGGGTGCATAAACAATAGAACTTTGGATGACATATCACAAAAAAGAAGCGTGGATGTTGGGGTACCCTGAGCTTAGAAAAGGAAATAATTGTCCTGCTTGTTTTGAATTTTTCTTTCCTCTCTTACAACCATCCATAATGAAATAAATACATTTTTTTCCCTGAGAATAAATTGATGTGTGTGTTTTACAGCTACAGAGTGTCAAAAGAGTGAATGCTTTGTACTACTAAAGCCCTTAAAAAGCTCTTATTTTGGGTCAGTTGTGTTTCAGTGCAATAAATTCAGTGTTTTTCAAAGCTGTTTGACCAAAGTCTTTTGGACAGCCAGGATTTCACTGGATGTTCCTTTCAGGAAAAGTATGTACACGCAGACAGAAAACACATCAACAAAATCTTCATGCTATTTGACTGATTTTAAACATTCTCTTCATCTTCTAATGAAAACTGGCACTAACTGAGGGACAAAGCCATGCCATAGAAACTTAAGTGTCATTTTTTTTAACAGATATTTGGGCTATTTTTTTTGTTTTTCGGGTGAAACTTTCAACCTGTCTTTAATACATCCACAAACTGTATTTTAGGGGAATTTGCAAAAATGACATTCCTAAGTGGATTCATGAAAACACAATTTGTGGGGTTTAGGCTCTTTTTAACCCACATTAAGCCCAGTGCACAGAAGGCTTTGTAAAGAAATCCTATTTTTTCCCCCAAATCAGCATAACCTGACGTGTCATGTAATGAGAATAAACCACAAGGAATACTTTGTGCTTAACGTTAATTCTTTCCTTCACGCAAGAAAGATGTGGTTTTGGAATCCTTCCTGCCATGCATTTTCCTTGTGGGTTCAAAGAGACAAGAACACTCTGTCAGCTCCATCCCCTTGCCTGATAACTTGTTCTGTCTTCCTTTGCTCTCTCTCTCACTGAATGCTCTTTGTGCTCATCAGTTTTGTTCCCTGAAATACTTTGAAAAACAGACAGGAAGTGGATGGAAAATAGATGTTTGACTCAAGTAAAATCTCCTGTCTAAGATCATCCTGTGACTTGTCTGCTTTTTGTTTTTCCAACCCCGAAGCTGATAATGAAGCTGTGGAAATAGGAAGATGTCATGGATGTTATAATAAAAAAAAATAGCCTTGGGCAACTTCTCACACAAGATTCCATTCTAAAATGTGTCTCCAGGTGTACAAGTAGCAGAGGGCTTGACTTGGTGATTTCAGCAATCCAGGTTGTGCTTTGTTATCTTTAAAAAATTCCTGGAGCTGTTTTTTGTGAATCGAATGGAAATACAATTTTTGTTCTGAGGTCCTTGAGATTGTTAATCCCAGAAGCCAAGCAGCCAGCAGAGAGAAAGAGCTGCTGGTCCAAGCTGCAGTGTTTGTGTAGGAAGAGAAGGTGTGTCAGCCAGTCCAGGAAATCAGAGGTGCTGTGGGATCCTTCCCTGCTGTGGGATCCTTTTCTTCCCTGCTCTGGGATTCTTCCTGCCCTGCTGTGGGATCCTTTCTTGCCTGCTGTGGGATCCTTCCTTTTCTTCCCTGCTGTGGGATCCTGCCCTGCTGTGGGATCCTTCCTTCCCTGCTGTGGGATCCTTCCTTTTCTTCCCTGCTCTGGGATCCTGCCCTCCCTGCTGTGGGATCCTGCCCTGCTGTGGGATCCTTCCCTGCTGGAGCAGGGTTGGGATCCAGGGCTGCTCACACTGGAGCTACCCTGCTCTGTCACTGCAGCCAGGACACAGCCACAGGTCACTCCTGTCCCCTGCAGAAGGGATTCCCTTTGATCCTCTGTCTTGTCCTGACAACTTCTCACCTCAGCCACAATCCTCTCTCATGTCTGGGAAGCCTTTTAGGAATGAGTGCCACAGATTGCTTAACCTTTGGGAATTTCATGGGCTGGTGCCAGGGTTGTGTTCTCTATATGAACACACAATAAATGTTAATATATGTATAATATGTTTCTATCTGCTCCTTTAGCTGCACAGCTGAAGTGGAGAGGGTTAACTGAGCAGGCAGAGAACGCTGCAGGGCCAGGAGATAGTTAGTGAGGTCTTTGTTTTCATCTTGTAATTGTCAGATATGGCATGTTTACCATAAGGGCTGTGAAAAGTGTGATGCAAGATGTAAAGCTGTCCCACTGTGTTAATAATAAATTGGCTGCAGTAATATTTATCAAAATGTCTGTCCAATGATGATTTTTTGTGTTGCTGCCTGCTTTAGCCTTCTCCTGTCAATCAAGTTGTCCATCCCAGTCTTTCTGTAGTTCTGATTGCACTGGAATAATCTTCTCTCGGGGTTGTTTTCCCCAAAACAGTTGCAAGGCAATGAAAATAATTAGACAATGTAGTATGTTGTCCTCCTGCCTCCTTCCCAGATAAAATTGATATCTGCTGGCCTTGCAGATAGTCAGGAATCCTTTCAACGTTCCAACAAGGCAGAGAAGTATTACTCTGTATCTGTAAAAATAAAGAACATAAAAAGTAAAGGCCAGAGTTTAAAACAAGAGTTTGAGGTGCCCAGCCTTTAAAAACTCAGGCAAAACTGTTCACTGAAGATGCTGCAGATCCAGGCCAGGCATTAAATCCAGATCTTCCCAAACTATCAGTGCAGTTCAGTCATTTCAAAAATTACTCTACAAGCTGTACTATTTCCCTCCCTCCTTTTTTTTTTTTTTTAACGACCAACTTAAGATTTTCTGCAATGTGCTTAACCATGACCCAAAGGAGCCGTAGTTGGGAGAAACATCCAGCTTTGGGCACGCCACATTCACACCCACAGTGCCAAAGTGGTGGCACTTCAGTGTGCTGACTGCACTCAAAAATGACTCTGGGCTGCATTCCTCCAGCTGGGTTAACCTGTGCACCCCTCCCTTGTGTCTAGAGCTCCTTTTCACAGAGGTTTTTTAGAACAAACTGGTTATTCCCCCTGGGATTTAAACCACAACTCTGCTACAGCAACTTCCTGTGACAGCATTTTGTTATCCTCAGCGTTTCCCTCTCTACCACTACCCACCACTTATTACATGAAGATATCACTGCTTCTTTCAGGACCTGATAACACCTTAAATGTTAGCTTTTACTTTGTTTCCAAAGATGTATTCCTGTACGTCTGCCAGTAAAACTTCTCAGCTCCACAGGAAGGTCTTTGTGTTTGAAATGCTCCCTTAGAATTCTTTTTTGGAGAACATCTGTTGTCACCCCATCAAGGATTGTTTCCTTTGTTCCTCAGGAGTATATTCAGTTATATTTGCTTGCACAGCTCTGTCTATTCAGTCTGCTCCCATCTCCTCTCAGTGTTTTTGAGTTTTTTTTAATTTTTAGATTCATTGGGTGTTTAGGCCATCTCTGCACTGCTGCTTGCTCTGCACTTTTCAAACCTGCTTCCTCCTGAAAGTGATGTTAAATACAATAAAGTTGGGTGCTCAAGCACCCAGCGGGGGAAATTCCAGAGGCAAGACTGTGCATTTCCATTGCCTCACAGGACTGTTGCTAATTGTGTGATTGCTGATTATTTCAGTAATGCATTGCACAGACTTTCAAACTCAGTGTCATCCCTAGCTACTCTGCCATTTTCATTATTATAAGTGGTCAGTGTGTGGCTTCTTTTAAAAATGCACCATTTAAATTCATTTAAATCATGCTCTCTAACCAGCTACCTTGTTCTGGGTTCAGCATCAGAGTCTGCCAAAAAGTGAAATATAAGAAATTGTTCTGTTTGTATCTTCTGCCTGAATCCAAGGAGAAAAAATAGCTTAACTTTAGGCATATGCTTAAGTGTTTTGCTAGACTGAAATATGATCAAGACTCTTCCCACTTTCTTCCTCTCAATCCATCTGTGATACCCAGAGAACCTTCCTAATCTCTGGGAATTAGAAGAGAAAATCACATTCTGCGGGGGAACCTCAGCACAGACAGTGTGAATGGCTAATGGTGTTTGATACACTCCATGGCATCCCACGTATCCCAACTTTTTGCCACCTTAAAGCTGCTTTTTGTTGCTTTTTTGTCCACGTGTCATCTCCCTTTGGACATCCTGCGAGGTGAACTCTTCAGAGCTGCATCACTCATGAGGAAAAGTCACAGCATCAGGTCGGGGGGTGCTGAGATAAACCCGAGCCGAGAATTTACCCGGGATAAATCCGGGGGGCAGGAATGATGTCAGGGACAGCTCCAGATCCTGCGGGAAGTGTCTGAAACTCAGCCCCGCGTTGTCTCCCTGCCTTCTGCTTCCTGAAGGTGGAGCCAAACCCCCTATCAGATCCCCAAATCTTCCCTTGAAGAGTTGTTCTCCAGCACAGACTTAGCACGCTGGTATTTTTCCTTGCACGGCAGAGCGAACTGGAAGGTGGCTGCGAGGATTCTGTCTGGCCAAGATGCATTTCGCACTGTGGCTCTAAGACTGCAGCAAAAGGAAAGAAATCCAAGGATAAAAAGGACACTCTCCATGCTGCTTGCACCGTGTCTGATGGAGAACTAGTTCCCAACATTTCCCAACAAAATAAAGTATTTTTTTTTTAAAATACTGCTTGTCTCAGATACCGGCTCCTTACTTTTCCCCGGATTTCTGATTGTAACTCTTTGTGCTGCATAAAAATCTCGGCCATCCACATGCTCCAATAACTCTCCATGATCCATTTGAATGGCTGCTTTCAGGACTGCAGTGCTCTCAGAGCAGCACATTCCTCGGGCTCTGCAGATGCATATGACACAGCAGAATTTTAGGCAGTATAAGAATTATAAAGCTCAGTTTCCATTACTGTAATTGCTATATAAATCCTACCTTAGAACAGGCCTATTTAACCTTGGTTTGAGCTGAGACTTGGTCCAAGTTTGATTAAGTTGAGCACCAAATTATTTTTCTTTTATTTTCTTTTTTTTTCTTTGTTTGTTTTTTTCTTTTTTTTTCTCTGCAGTATCATAACTTAGTGGGCAGCGGGGCAGGGAGGGAGATGGGATCCAGCGTGTCCTCTGTGCCCTGTCCTGCCAGGGGGGTGGCTGCAGCCAGGAAATAACCTGTCCCCAACCTACAGCAGGACAAAATGAGCCTTGCACTCAGTTCCCAGGGAGAGAAGCACCGTTTCTCCCCTTGGAACCTGTGGCTGCTGCTCCTGCACAGCTGTGCTCAGAGCAGGTGTGTGAGACAGCTCCGAGGCAGAACCCTCAGAGCCTGCCCTCTCTGGGGGGATGGAGCAGGAATTCCCAGATTTTATGTCATTCTCCACCACCCCGATGACAATTGGGGTGCCCTGGTGGTTCCCCCTGGGGGCATTGAGGTATCCAGGGCTGCCTTTGGGTCAAAGCGTTCAAAACTTATGGCAGGACAAGGAGCAGTGGGGTCAAAGAGGGGAAATTTAGACTTAAGACACACAATGAGTTGTTCTCTGTGAGGGTGGACAGTCCCTGGCACAGGTGCCCAGAGCAGCTGTGGCTGTCCCTGGATCCCTGGAAGTGTCCAAGGCCAGGTTGGAGCACCCTGGGATTGTGGAAAATGTCCCTTCTCATGGCAGGGGTGGTGCTGGAAGAGCTTTAAGGTCCTTCCAACCCAAACCAGTCTGTGATTTGATGATTCTAAACCTGAGGAAGAAGTTGTCAGTACCATAAGCAGAGGTTGGTGATGTCCTGCTTCACTGCTGGAGAATGCCAGGCTCCCTTTTATGCCAGGGAGCAGCTTTGGTATGGATATGGATAGCCATGACTTGTTCCAGAGAAACCCTGGCACAGCATTTCCCATGCCATGAACCTGCTCTACAGTGGATGCTTTGCCCTCCAGTCAGTAAAGCCATAGGAATGTATTTATCAAAGTATTCTGTTTCCTTTACAGGGTCTTCTTCAAAGTTCCCTGAATTTACTGTGGGGTAAATATGACAGGAACATGTAAGAGAATGCTGAGAGCTGAAAAACTGAGTGTTCACCTTGAGCTGGCCAAGCCTGCCCACCATGTGGATTGTGCTGGCAAGGGCAGGGACCTGGGGAATGCAGAGGTGGGGGGTAATTTTTAGGGCTTTCATTCCAGGGTCCCGTTGATTATAACCTTATTAAGAGGCTGATGCATGCGACTTTTAAGTTATTTTGTTAACTAAGTGTAGGCAATGGATGTGTCATGCTAACAACCATAATTGCTGGTGTGTCTAACACAGTATGTAAGTACAGTAGAGTGAATTTAAAAGGTTGTGGTAATCTAAGAATGTTAAAAGGGGAATGTGTGCCTGAGGGGCGTGGGGGCTGGGGAGAAAAACGACTTACTTGACATTCACTGTCTTCCTCCCAGCTCCTTTGCTAAAGTAGGAACAGAATCGGAACAAAAAAATGTTTGTTTTACAGCTGTACCAAGTTACAGCGTGGACTCGTGCTCCCCCCCTCCTCTCCCACTTGCATCAAGTACATCCTGTACTTTTGGCAACATGTTGACTGGATATTTAAAAGCTGTGAACTGTTCTGAAAGTTTCACATACTGGGTTATGGGCCATGTGTGTTTGATCAAAATTCAATTACTGCACTGTACCATGCTTGGAAACCTATCATCCCAAGTTATGAAGTATGACGAAATAGGCTAATCTAATTGGTTCAGTATGGGAGCAGTATCAACCAAGCTTGTTATGATAAATAGCTTCCTGTGTTAAAGGTTCTCTAGAGCTTAAGTATCTTGGCTCACCTCCCTCTACAAAATAAGAATAGTGTTCCCTGGGAACAGTTACATCACTGTCCCTCTCCTACATTCACAATTAAAGGTTTGTGGATTTTGTTTTTTCATCTTGCTGTTCCTTGAGCAGATAAACCGTGGACATCTACTGCATTCCCCACTTCCATCCCCTCCCCATTTCCTCAGGTTAGGCTGTGTGGTGCTAACCCTGAGACTGCTGCTCCTCAGGGCTGGAACACACTGGAAGTGCTCAAAGCCAGGCTGGAAGGGGCTCTGAGCAACCTGGTCTAGGGGAAGGCATCCCTGCCCATGGAAGGGGGTGGAAAGAGATGAGCTTTGAGGTTCCTTCCAACCCAAACCATTCCATGATTCTAGGATTCTAAAGCAGGCTTGACCAGGATGCCAAAATCCACCCTGGGGCTTGTGTGCTGCTGTGTCTGTACATGAGAGGTGTCTGTTTGTACAAAGATCTGGAATTTCTCATGTAAAGTTAAATGTGGAAGAACTTTAAGCTTTCTGAGCATCCCATAAAAGAACTTCTGTTCAGTGAGTTCCACACCTATGGATGTGCAATTATCTTCTTAAGCCCCAAAGTTTAGGTCATCAGTAGTTAAACACAAATCCAGGGTGTAAGTGCTGGATTATGGCTAGGGAAAGACTATGTCCTAAGCCTGGATTTGCAGTCACTAAATTTGGCACTAAGACAGTGAGCTGTCTCCCATGAGATGATACTGGCTTCGTGATTTTATCTGGCCCATCTTTGGCAAGAAGTGCTTAGCTTGGATTTTGATGTCACAGTAACAGACAGTGTCAAGGGGGGGAAAAAACACATGGAAAAGTGGCTCCTTATGCTCTGGTGATTCAAGATTTTCCTTTCTTGAACTCCCCCTCCATGTGCCTCCTAACTCAGGCACAATAATTGTGTGATGATCATTTTACAAATATATAACTCAGGCCTGATAGTGCAAGGGCCTTTAGCACTGGTAAGTTTTCTCCTAAGAATAAAGTTATTCTCTTACTTAGGGGTTGGTAGAACGAGTTCTTATGTAAGTGAGTCTTCGAATTAGCCCCAAGACTGCCTAATACCTGGATTAAGCCTGTATGGTGATTAATGCCTATTTACTATATCTGTTATCCCACTGCATTTTGCTCTTCAGCCTTGATTAAGCCCTTTGCTTTACCATTTAAAATGTCCTGCTTAACCTTCTGCTTACAAACGTACACAGTGCTGAGCTCTGCACTTTTAACCAGCACAAGTTCTACCATAAATAATAGCATTTAATTTTAAAGTGCAACAGCTACAGTCACCACTTGATTAAATGACAAAGAACAGAAACAGCAAACTGGGGAACACAGAGTTTTTCACCACAAATGTCTACGTCCATGTAAGGGAAAAAATTACACCTCCCTGCTGCTGATTAGCACTTTCTGTGCAGGTCTTTATTTTACATGTTTATAGAAAATTATTGCCAAAAGAGCCTAAACAGTGACTCTCTGCGATTTCCCCAAATATGTTTTGAAGGAGATAAACTAGATTAATCTCTCTTTATAAAGTTCCCACAAGAAAGCTCACAGACACAGTAGCTTTACCTTCAAAAATAGAATGTGACTGTAGGCACTTATGCTAATCTCTTTTTTGGCAAATCAGCTTTTTTGTATTGAATCTTGCTTGATTGAATAGCACTGGAGCTGCCAGAGTAAATGCTATTATCAATGTACAGTAATTAAGGAAATAGTCCTTGTCACTCCAACAGTGTCCAGGCAGTAGTGCCTTCTGTAATAAAGTTAAATGATAAAGAAACCTCTTCAAGGTGTAGATACTGGGCCAGGGAAGTTCTTGAGATGCAGGGGAAATAACACAGTGTGGAATTACAGGTGGTGGGGAAAGTATAAATGCCCGTAGAATTCATGCTAAAAAGCATGCTTGATGCTAAATGTTTAAATAGAAGCTCAGCACTAAAACACATAATTGTTTAATTTGTCATGTAATTTCCTGACTTAGGGCAGTTGAGCATCTCCCAGTCACCACCCTTAAAAAATGTGTGTGAGGGAGAGGAGGGGGGAGACCCTTCCATCATTCAGCAACTTCAAAGATCTTTTCCCCCTTCAGGCAGCAGCCTGCACGAATGATAAACCTTGCTTTAAGATCAGCAGAGCCCGGCTCTGCCAAATCCATTTGGGGAGAGAATTTCAGTAAAAAGGACTTGTCATTCCTTCCCCCCTCCCTCCTGCTTCACTTGAAACTTTACAGCCTGGGAGTCCTTTGGTGGATCAGGATTGTTCCTGCAGCACCGAACAGGGAGATTCCCCAAGGACAGAGAGAGAGAGAAAAAAAAACCTTTGGGTGTCTTCTGCATTAAAACTGTACCACGGGCACCAAGAAATGTGAACTGCAGGAAAGCAGGGTAACTCTCAGGCTGCAGAAATGGTGTTTAATAAGCAGGGAATGCTGATGGGTGCTGCTGGGGGTTTGCAGCGCTCTGGCCCACGACATGCTGAGCTCTGCACTTGAGAGCAAAGAGCTTTTGTCCAAGCAAGGTACGTGCAGGAGAGATGTTGTTTAATGTGCAATAAATAACCAGGGGAGGTATTTAATCAAGTGTGCCGGGAAATGCTGCTCATGTCCAGACACACACACATTTCCAAAGGGGCAGCCTGGGAGCGAGGGCTCCAAGGGATGTAAGGGGCTGGCCTGGGAGTCCGCGGGGAGGCTGCAAAATTTCATCCCACTACTCGTGAGACACACACAGAATTCCAGCCCCTGTGCTGCTTTTCCCCCAGCAGCCTGTGCCTTATCTAAACTCGGTGTAATAATTTTCATATTTCACAAATCTGGCAGCGCTGCCGAGGGTTTTAGCATTCCCTGCAACGCTCCCGCTGCAGCGCATTGACATTCTGAAGGCTGGGCATCGTAACCTCGCCATTAAATCTTTGACACAATGAAGTGTCTTCTAAATAAATTCAGTGGGATCGATCCAGTGAACCTCAGAGTGCACCTTTTCAATTATTTTTTAAGGATGGAAGTGTTTTGTGCATATCGAGCTCTGGATTTGTGGAGCCGGGAAAGGGGGGAGCCACGTCTCGAGTATGGACCTGAGCTTATGGAAACACTCGGAGGGGATTGAGCATCTGAGTCCTTCCTGTGCTTCCAGCATGGCTCTGGGCTTCTGCATCCAGGCCTCTTTCCTGTTCTATGTAAAACATTAAGTATTATTCCAAAATATATGTGGTTTTTTTGCGTTCCCTTAGCTCGACCTTCAGAACCGTCCACTTGAATCCGAGCAGAAGCACTTTGGTCAGAATTAAAGAAAAAACTGATAGCCCAGGCAGCAGGTTTTTAATTGAGGCCTGCCAAATACCAAAGGCAGATGCTTTTTCATTCTGTAGCTCCTGGATACGCCGTCTACTTTTCGGTTTCAAG
Source organism: Buphagus erythrorhynchus (assembly GCA_013400855.1). Taxonomy (NCBI): domain Eukaryota; kingdom Metazoa; phylum Chordata; class Aves; order Passeriformes; family Sturnidae; genus Buphagus; species Buphagus erythrorhynchus. The sequence goes on along the minus strand of VZTT01020213.1, from coordinate 5,317 downwards.
GACAAAGGAAACACTTACCCAATTAGATGAGGCATGAGATTGTGACATACGGGCTCTTTCCTTGAATAAAAAAAAAACGCTGGAAAAAGATTTTTGACCCTAAGTCAATGAGTGCTATTAAAATAATGAATCCTCCATAAATCCAGCCATATCCACGGCCCACACTCAGAGCTGCACCATTCCTGTCACAGAGGAGGCCACAGGATAAAGCCCCACATGGCTCCCTTGGCTAGATCACATTTTAGAGCTTTACTTTTAAACCAGGACAGGCAGACATGTGAGTCAGTGATTCAGGGGCACTGCGAGGTCTGCCACCTCCTCTGTCTGATGTCTCTGTGATGTCAAACATGATCTGGGTGTTGGAACACCTGGATTCCCCCCACACACTCAGCTGAGCCCAGGGAATCTCCTGCTCCTCCCCAAGGCTTGTAGGAGCTGAAATTTTAATGGGAATGTGGCTGGTCCAAGGTAATGCAGCTTTTGCCTGCTGAAGGTAGGAAATGGTTAATTTAATGCTTTCTACACCTCACACCTGAGTCTGAAGCATCCTAGAAGCCACTTGAGCTGCTGCAGGAGGAGCATCACGCCGGTGGAAGGGGGATACATTGGGATTGTCCTCGTCTCTGTGTTTGGAGATGGAGGCAGTAGTTAAACTTTGAAATAATTACAGCTCTGCTGCCTCCCACCTCAGAGCTGGGATGTGTTTGCTTTAGCCTTTACCAGACAGCTGGGAGTGTTGACTGATAATTGTGGTGAGTTTCTGATCCTCCAGAAGAGCGAGGAGCCTCCTCTGTCCTCGCCTGGCGTTCCTGCTGCTGGCTTTGCCGAAATGATTGAAATCAGTGTTATCATCCCTGCACACAGGACTGGAGTCTCAGGTGCTGGGAATTAACATTGCCTGTTTAATTACATCAGTGTGCAGTTGGAGCTGCTATAGCTGTCCTTCCTCACAGAGCGTTGCTTAAAGAGGAATTGCAGCCTCGCATCAAACTGGGTGGGGGACTGAGTGATACTGGAACAAATGGAAGTGACTGGAAAAATTGCTCTTGTCCTCCCAGCCAGGCCCAGCTGCCATTTTGATTTCTCTCCACCTTGGTGGCTGTCCCTGGACCTCTGCAGGGTTTGTCCTGCTGTACCCTGTGCAGAGCCATTAATCATGTGTGACATCTAATGGGGCCCAAATCACAGTGTTCATGATGACAGTTTGGGATGCCTGGACCCCTGGTGATTCTGGACTTTGAGTCCTTCCCAGGCTCAGCTGCAGAGCAGATCAGCCTGGAAGCTGCATCTGTGCCTGTTGGTGAGGCCCCAGCCAAGGGCAGTCACAGCACTGCTGCACCCAGAGCACCGATGCCAATCCTCTCCAGTGGGAACCCCCAGAGACACAGGGAACAGGGACAGCAGGAGGAGAACTCATGGATCTCCTGGGGACCACAAAATCATAGAATCCTAGAATGGTTTGGGTTGAAAGGGACCATGAAGTCCACTCAGTCCCACCCCTGCCATGGGAAGGGACATCTTCCACTCTCCCAGGGTGCTCCAAGCCCCAGTGTCCAACCTGGCCTTGGGCACTTCCAGGGATCCAGGGGCAGCCACAGCTTCTCTGGGCACCCTGTGCCAGGGCCTCCCCACCCTCCCAGAAAAGAATTCCTTTCCAATATCCAATCTAACTCTATTCTGTCCCAGCTGAAAGCTGTTGGTGCTGATGGTGCTCCTCATCTTGTCTGCAGGGAGCAGAGCCTGGCAGTGCCCTGCTCATCCCAGTGTCCAAAACAACACAGCCTGTTCCTCCCCCAACCTGCAGAGCCCAAACCAATGCAGACCCTCCCTGGACCCCTCTCCCCTGGACCAGGAGCTGAGATCAATGGTACAGCTTAACTCTAGGCTCTGCTGCCTTGGGCCAGCTCAGCACTATCACCACTGAGCCAAAACCTCGTGTAATCACATTACTGTCACTGCCATTGCTTTCAAGAGAGCTTGTGCAGAAGTCTTTTATTTCTGCAGTTTACACATCCATAAAAGACACACAGAGTACAGTGAGGTATGGAAGAAGTGCCATGAATTTTCATCATATTGATATTTCTGGCCCAATTTACATCGGGTCTATGTCCTTGGTGATGGGGAGCAATAAATACCCTCTGCCAGGCTCACATTGCGATGGATGGCAGAGGAAACAGCAACCCAAAGGGTGTCACATTCTGGAAACCTGACCTGGAAAGAAGGATCCACAATTAACTAGATGGGTAAGGGAGTCTCGATTATCATTGAAAAAAACCCCATGTGGCAAAGAGTTTTAAAACATCCCAGATATTATCGATGAATTTTCTGTTGATAGGAAGAATTCAAAGGGGTGCTATTAGCATTCTGGACAGAGAGGGAGCCGATCTATAGCATGGCTCTCAATAAATACATTGCTGCAGTAAACTTCTTTAGCACTTTGCAATTCACATCTGATCTCTGCTGACCTTCTTTTTTCTCCTAATTAAACCTTTAGCTTGCAAATGAGCCATTTCCTACATCAAACTGGTAGATGGCAAAGGAGGAAATTCTACCCGCGATTTATAGGAGCTGCTGGTGACCTAACTGTCTATCACAACCTGTTCTAATTGATCCCTCTTCGAATTAAATTTGACCAATTACTTACTCCTAGGTGAACAAAGAGGAGACTCTCCTTAAAAGCTGCTGTGCTGATAGCAGCCAGTAAAGCTGGGTGTGTGCAGTGGATGGGAGATACCCATCATTTTGTGCACCAAAAAAGTAAAGTCCAAGTGCCCCCAGCACCCAAAATCTCTGGTTTCCTCAACCAAGTGTTTTCCCAGAGTGGTATTTTTGAAGGAGAGTGCATGGGGGTGACTTAGACCACTGCTCCCATGAGCTCTGTTCACTTCCTCACCTGCAGTCACTCCTGCCTTGGTTTTGGAGCTGGATGATGCTCCAGGCTGCTCATATCCCTCAGTCCTCTTCCAGTGAAGTGCTGTGGCTGACTTCTGACCCAAGGTGACATCCCCCAAATCAATCAGTGCCTGGTCTGTCTCCTGAGGAGGACTTAGGAAGGGAATGGAATATCTGAGATGGGTGTAACAGCACGATGTTGAATGCTGACCTCAGGAGTTCAAATGTATTCTTGGCTGAACTGTGTAGGGTTTTGCCTGTCCAGATGAATCCTGTACCCTTCCCTGTGGCTGAAATGTGGGAGTCTGGCTGGGAGAGCACCCTGTGGCAGCAGGGAAGGATCCTTGGCTTGGCTGGACAGCAAGAAGCTGGAGCTGCACCAGCCAGCAGGGACACAATGGGAGTGAAATCAGTCCAGTCCATTAAAAAGTCATGAGTCTCACCTCAAAATTCTGTACAGAAGTACATTTTATCTGATTTTCCTTGTCTCCTGGCTCCAGAGTGTGCATTTTCAAGCCTTGCTTCTACAGCTGGAATGATGAGAAATGTCCTTTCCCACGGGAACTCCCAGTTGCTGCAGCTTCCCAAATAGCATCAGGCTGCAGGATTTGGCACTCCTGTCACTCCTCTGCCTGCCCCATCCAAGCATTTCCAAAGGCACTGGGTGCAAATCCCACTTCAGCCAGCAGCTCTTGTCCTGTGGAACAGGCTCTGCCACTGCAGCATCCCAGTGCTGCATCCTGGGATGATTTCAGCCTTTTCCTCTCCTTTCTGAACCACAGGGAGTGGGGGACCTCACCAGCATTCCTGCCCCACATCCAAAGCCTCACTGGGAAAATGCTCGTCCTCTCCAGGAATATTGGACATCATGTTGGGAATTCTTCCCTGTGGGGCTGGTGATGCCCTGGCACAGGGTGCCCAGAGAAGCTGTGGCTGCCCCTGGATCCCTGGCAGTGTCCAAGGCCAAGTTGGACAGGGCTTGGAGCAACCTGGGATAGTGGAAGGTGTCCCTGCCCATGGCAGGGGTGGAACTGGAAGAGCTTTAAGGTTCCTCCCAACCCAAACCATGGTTCCAAACCATTCCATGATTCTGTGATTTCCAGCTGTGGAAGTTCCCCTGGGCTGTGACTGTGACCCACACCTCTGCTTCCACAGCAAATCTCAGAAAAAAGGTGATTTATTTTTTTTTACCCAGCTCATCCCTCATCCTGGGTGAAGCAGATCCCCACCAATTACCATGCCAGAGAAACCATCCCAGTAACTCATCCTGCTCCTGGATGGGAGGATCCCAGGGCTCCCTGAGGCACTAGTGAGGGCTGCCAGACCCCCCAGAGCCCTTCAGGGGTGGCATTATAACGTGGCTGACATTTTCCACGCTCCCTCCTCAGTCCTCTGGCTGCGATATAAATTTTCTGGGAGTTCTGCTGTGTTATTTGCATGCATCCACACACTGTTTGTTTTCACATGGTGACCTACATAACTCATTTTAATACGTACCCAGGCAGCAGGGCTGGGCTGCAGGGGTGTCAGGGGGATGCACAGCTCAGCTGCAATGAATCCATCATCCCTGTATTTTGGGAGAGGATGGTGGGGGCAGTGATTCCCTTCCCTGGCTGTCCTGCTGGAGCCCTCTGTGCTGGCAGAAATAGTGTTGGGCCATTTCCACTGATTGCCAAATGGATGAACTCTTCTTAGCTGTCAATTTTCATGAAATATTAATCTTTTATTTAATTTGTCTCCTCTGTTCTCTTCCCTTTTTGTAAGATAATGACTCCTGTTAGTGGAAACAGCAGTTCTCCAGGAGCCCCCAACTATGGGAAAGGTGGGAGTGCTCCCTCAGGCTACACACTTCCATGTATTTGGGACTATGGATTTTTTTCTGCAATTTGTCCTCATGTAAAAGCCATCAGGATGTGCTGCTGTTGCCCCTGTGGTGAGCCCAGCCTGACCCCAGATCAGGCTCTTCCTCTTCTTCACTTAATATTAAATATTGTTAAATATTTAAGCAAAATGGAGCTGGGTCTGATTTAGGAGAATCACAGAGCAGACCCTTTGCAGGTACAGGGCCTCAGAGCAGCCCAGGGGCTATACCTGACCCTCCCTAGACAGAAAATCATAAAAACAAGCCCCATTTCATTCTGTTTTGGCTCTGTCAGATGTGGTCCCCGAGCTATGGCTGGAGAGAGGAGCTGGCCCCACTCCTGGTCCTGCTGCAGACACTCCCAGGGCTGCCTGTCCTTCATCTGGCCCATTTCAGCTGTAATTGCAACAGCCTGAACCACCACACGAGTTTCTGTGCTGATATTTCATGACATTTTATGTACATAATCTGCATATGTTATTTTTAGCAAACTTTCTCCCCAGGACAGCCTCATGTGCTCCACATCTTGTTCCCATGAGCGTGTTCTACAGTTGGGAGAGGTTT